>JAOWBN010244581.1:0-11901 GCA_028565015.1 Pinguicula moranensis | reverse complement strand
GACTCGACCTATTTGACTTGCTGGATGGATTGTGTTTGTGTCATCGGCAAAGTCATATAGTATTAATTCAGTTATCTAAGATATTCATAATTCTGGGTGATGAATGTGTATTACGTGGGGTTATCTAGCGTCTCTTTTGACCGAGGGGTTATAACGGTAAGTTTTTCAAATATGCACGATTCATGCTGGAAGGTATGAAAATCAATATGATACTTTTGTTCATCTCATATTTGAAATGAGATTATTAATATCACTGGGCCCCATGATGCAGTAATAATTGTTCCGTTGACAATTTGTGATTCTGAGATAGTCACATTAACAATTATTTACTCATAAATCAAGAAAGTGATTAATGGTCAATGATGACACATTCCTACGCTTGACATTAATCATTGGATGTTAAGTGATGAAAGAATTAATACTAAATGGGATTTATAGGATCGCGATGTATTTATATTAAATCGGATAATAATGCATTGTTAGATACAACTTATGATAGTCCCGATTTAGATATGGATCTTATCAGATCGTTTTATCTAGTGAACTGAAGAATTAAATAATTAATTATGTGGGACATGATTGGCGAATTTCACAGACGAGATTTAATTGGATTTTGGTGGGATCCGAATCAAATTACAATTAATTGAAATTGGATTTTATGGGATTAAATTAAAGTTATTGGGCCTGAATTAAATTCGAGACCAAGTCTATTAATTGTTTCAAGCCTACTTGAAAAATCAATTATCATTTAATTGTTTTTTGAGCCAAAGCCCAAACGGAAATGAGATAAGTTCATCTCATCGGTCCAATAGAAGAGTTACGGGACTTCCGCTTGACTCCTTCTCTCTTCACGAATTTGATCGGAAAAACGTCCGTGAGAAAATTCCGACGTTGTATCACCGTGTTTTTTGCCGGATTACGAGTCTAGCAGCCCCTTCACTAGTTAGAGAGTGCTATTGGTTGATGTCTTCTATTTTGGGGACTTCATGGTCTTCAAATCATTTTCGGTTTTCGATCGAAATGCACGGGTACGTTGGTTTTCCGCCGAACTAAGGTAAGTTTGACTTCTCCTTCATCTCTAGAACACAAATTACATGTTTTTTGGTTCGATTTCAAAGTTGATCCAAAATTGAAAATTTTTGAAACGTTAGAAATTGACCTGATTGATCTTACGATTGGTATCGGAGCGTGGATTATGTGTTTAATTCGTGTTTTGGGATGTGAATTCATAGAATTCGATTTTCAATTTGATTGGAATTGAAAATCCCGTATGTATTTGAAGAACCCTAATTTCCAAAATTTTGATTTTGTTCAATTGCCTCAATTAGTGTTTTAATTATGTGATTAGAGGTCCGAATTGCATAATTAAACATTTAATTGATCATGGATTTGGAAAATCCGAATTGATTAAGAATCCTAGAATTAGGGGTTTTGGGGTATGGCTTGATTTAGTTCAATTAGGTATTGGATCATGAAATTGACGACATTAATTGAATAATGATGTGTTCAATTGCATGTTTGATTAAGAAATTTGAAAAAACCCAAATATGTGATTTAAGATTTCGGGTTTTTGCATAATTGGTTTCAATTAGTGATTAATTATGTCAATTAAAGTTATAGGATAGCTTAATTAATAGTTAATTGCATTAATTTATCAAAATGCCTAATTCTTGATTGTTTTAATTGGGAATTTAGGATTTTGCATGTTATTAGTTAATTGGGAATTAATTAATAATCTGATTAATCAATTAGTGATGTTTATTGATTTAATTAGATGTTAATTGCATGATTTTGTTGAAATGCCCAATTTAAAATTTCATGTGATGTAATTCTTGAATTAGATTATGCAATTAAGTGTTTATATATTTCAATTGATTATTGAATTACGTGTTTGGTATATTAAATTAAATTGAAATACATGAACTTGATTCATTGACTTGGTTGTTGAAGTCAATTTGAATTTATTATATTCGATTTGAGAAATTGAATTATAATAATCTGCGTAGCGTAATCGACATTTTTCAATTTCCCTCTCCGTATGCTTTCCCCCCATTCCTGCATGAACAGTGCTCCCGATCACCCCTATCCACCGTCGCTGGCACCTATGACCTCCACCTTACCGTCTATCCTCTGACCTACAACTTCACGCTCCTTCTCTCCCCGGGGCTGTCTCTTGTGCTCGGGGAAGATCCTTTCTCCCTCCCTCCTTTCAGATAACTCCCCCAGCAACACTGTTCATCATCTCCCCCACCATGAATCCCTGGATCACCCCATCCCACCAACTGAAATGAATGCGCCGAGCAGCGATTAGAGCTGGCAAGAATCTGTTTCAACCAAAGAGGCCTTACGTTCCCCCGGATATGCGGCACTCAGTCCATGACCAACTTGGCCCTCGAGTGAATCCGGAATTTCCACAAGAAGGCACATATGTCACTTTCTTCTTAACCAACTTCCCTCCGAATTGTAGCGAGGAAAGACTACTGCGCATTCTTGGTAAACAGGGTCCAGTCAAGAAGCTTACTATAGCTCGAAAGCTTGACAGGTTTGGGCAGCACTTTGGATTTCTACAGTTTAAAGAAGATATAGCTTATATTGAGCTCCGAGTGTTCCAAATAAACCATGTTTGGATAGGCTCGTATCGAATTCATGCTAATGTGGCAAGGTACTTCAAGAAATTATCTGGTAATTCTAAGCAGAAATCAGCTTAACACTTACCTGTACTGACAAAGCAGCTCCAAGGCAATTGGCCCTGACTAAACTTCAAACTATACCTATGGCTCCTATGGGGATAGACTTGGATCCGGGTGCATCTACTAGTCATAATAAGGTGACAATTCTTCAGCTGCTTTCCAAAGAAAACGCTTGTCTGTGGCTTAGCAGGAGCTCTGTAGGGGTCCTAAGGCAACCAGGAGAACTGTGTCCTCTCCAATTGGCACTAAGGAAAGCTGGGTACCTATCTATCCGAATAAGTCCCATTGGTAATGATAGGATATTAATATGGGAAGACACTCCAAAGGAAATGGAAACTTTGATGCAACATGACAAAGATTGGCTTATGAATTGGGTAGCTGATGTTGAACCTTGGAACACTGCAGGTAAACTGGCTGACTTCTTGACTCGGTTCAGGATATTTGGTTTACCTCTTCCTTTGTGGTCTGTTGAAAATATCAATGAAATTGGGAGCAAGCTTGGCCATATGATTAAAATGGATGAATGTACGGCTGACAAATCTTATCTAGAGGCTGCCATAATTTTGGTTAAAATAGATGTTAGTTGTCAGATCCCGGATAAGCTTCCTGTCTATATTGGTGATAAACGCCTCATGCTTCATATCCTGGAAGTGTTTGATCCTTGTCTTGTATCGCCTTGGACATTCAATCTAGAGAGTGACCGAAAAAGCTCCAATGAATCAGGGATTTGTAGTGACATTTCTGAATATTTATCCTCGGGTATATCCACTCCTATGACTACTATCTCTTTGAATGAGCTTGATGCACCATCAGCAACAGAGGGTATACCACAGGACAACAAGGGGAAAATCATTCTACCTCTACCTCGAACATTGACTTGGTGGAATAATACTAATCCTTTCTACTTCTAGCAGGGAAGGATCAGTCCTCCATATCTCACCCCCTCATATGGACTTTCTTTACCCATAGAACCTGCTCCTGGCCCTCCATCATCATTGTCTTCTTTACCATCCAATCCCAGTCCATCAGACACATAGACCGTCCTCCATTTACCAAATTTGGCACCTATCCCCTCTATCTCCCCCTCAGCTATTAAACCTTCCACACCATTCTCCTTCCAGGTCTCTCCTCAACCTGCCACACTAGTCTTCCCTCCAGCTCCTCAGCCCGCCACATCAGTCACCCTCCCAGCTCCTCCACTCTCCATGCAAGATTTTCCCTCACTAGGCACAAACAACTCCCTCCAGGTGCCTTCAACACCAAAGAGATTGGTGGTTGCAAAACCTAAAGGTAAGGGGCCAAATACCAGGAGTCAAACAAGAAAAGAGCTAGACCAAGACAGGGACAAGAGCATAAAGGTCTTGGAAAATTGGTTAAATTTATTAAACACACAACCTGTTTCCTCTCCTCAGGAGGCAGAGAGAGGCTCCTTCTGCATTAGAGGTGCAATCTTATCAACCGTCACAGGAGATTGATCAAATAATGGCATTTGGACAGAAGATTGGGCTGGAGTACCCTCTGAATTCTCAAGAAATCAGAGAAGTATTATCATCTTTGACTACTGAAAATAAGGAGGCCAACCATCATTCGTCGGGTAGTGTTGTTGGTAATGATCTCCCAGAGCAATCAATTCCTAAATGAAGTTCATCACTTATAATGTGAGAGGCCTTAGTGCCCCAGGGAGAAGAAGAAGACTCCAAGAATTCTTGCTACATGAGAAACCAACTTTCCTTAGTATTCAAGAAACCAAAATGTCATACATAGAAGAAGCCTTAATAGCATACTTGTGGTATGACCTTAACTATGATTGGTACTTCCAAGGTTCTAATGGATAATCTAGTGGCTTATTATGTATATGGGATAGATCTTGTTTCAGTAAAAGCTCCTTCATAGCTGGTGAAGATTTCATAGGCGTCGTTGGGCACTGGAATGCAGACAATATATCCTCCAATATTCTGAATGTGTATGGAGCAGCGGACTTACCTTCTAAAATGTCTAAATGGGAATCTATTTGCAGGATTTATGCAAGTCATGAAACAGAAAGGTGGTGTCTAATGGGAGACTTTAATGCAGTTTTATCTTCTTCCGAGAGAAAAGGGAGAAACAACAGGCCTAATACTCAGAAAATAGGAGCATTTTGGAATCTAATGAATGATCTTAATCTGGTAGATCTACGTATGGAGATGAGGCAATTTACATGGCATCTAAAATCAATGAAATCCATGAGCAGGTTGGATAGATTTCTTATCGATGATCAATGGATGACACAACACCAGGACTGGATACAAACTGGACTAAATAAAATGAACTCAAATCGCTGCTCAATTTCCCTTTCTTGCAAGCTCATCAATTGGGGTCCTAAGCCCATGAGAATTTTAGATGAATGGCTAGATCTAAAAGAGTTTAATGCTCTGATCACTTCTACATACACCACTACAAAAGGCTATGGGTATGCTAGCTTCAGAATTCATATGAAAATCAAAGCTATCAAAGAAGCAGTGAAGGCTTGGAACCAATCAGCTCCTAGAAATTTACAAGTGGTTAAGCATAATCTAAGGCTCCATTTAGCTGACTTTGAAATTCAAGCTGAAAGCAATTGCTCTGAAGCAATGATGCAGGAAATAGCTTTACTCAGTGATAAGTTGGATGCTCTTACAAGAATAATGGACTACATGGCATCTCAGAAATCAAGAATCCAATGGCTTCAAGAAGGAGACGCTAACTCAGCCTACTTTCATTCATGGATCAGAAAGAACAGAAGAAAAAATACCATTTATGGAATATGGGATAAGGGCCATTATTTTGAGAAACCTTTGCAGATACAAGAATGTTTTAGATGTCACTTTCAAGAGAGATTCACAGAACAATCCTGGGAAAGGCCCTCTGTCAGAAGCATGCAACTTGACAGACTACCTGATTGGAGTAAAACTGCTTTGGCAGCTCCCTTCAACAAGCAGGAGATCCTCTTAGCAATCAAGAGTTGTGGAAATGACAAGAGTCCTGGACCTGATGGAGTGCATTTCAAATTCTTGAGGCACTTTCTTCCAACATTCCTCCCTGACGTACACCTTTATTTCCCGGAATTTTATAGAAACTGAAAGTTGGCCAAGGGCACAAATGCTGCGCACGTCTTCCTCTTAGCCAAAACTGATAGTCCGCTTAAAGTTCAAGATTTTAGGCCCATTACTCGCATTGGTACCCTGCCAAAGATACTCTCCAAAGTGCTAGCTCAGCGAGCTTGAAACATCCTCCATGAAGTTATATCTCCTCAACATATGGGTTTCATCAAAAATAGGAAACTACTAGATGGTGTATTGATAGCCAATGAGGCTATTTGTGAGATAAGAAAGCTGAGAAAAAAAGCTATCCTATTTAAGGTGGATTTTGAGAAAGCGTTTGATACGGTTAATTGGAAATATTTGTCAGAAATGATGCTACAGGTGAACTTCCCTCGGTGTTGGACTTGGTAGGTGCAGGAAATTCTGTCCTCAGCTTCATCATCTATCCTAATCAATGGTAGCCCTTCAAGAGAGTTCTTTCCTAAGAGAGGGGTACATCAGGGTGATCCTTTATCTCCCTCCCTATTTATTATTGCAGCTGAAGGCCTCTCAAGAATGATCAACAAGGCCATGGAGATGCATCTCTTTAAACCTCTTCTAATTGGCAGAGCCAAACTCCTACAAAGTCACCTTCAATTTGCCTATGATACACTGATATTTGGAGAGCCAAGTTTGGAGAACATTCGAGCAATCGAATCCCTCCTCATAAATTTGGAACTCACTTCAGGGCTCAAGGTGAATTTCCTCAAAAGCAATCTCTTTGGGTTGGGATTACAGGAGGAACTGGTAGAGGACATGGCAGCTTATCTGGGATGTAAAACTGCTTCATTACCATGCAAGTACTTAGGTTTGCCTCTGGGTGCAAATCAGGCACGTTCCACAACATGGTCCCCAATATTGAAAAATATTTCAGCAATCTCTTAGTATGTGGGAACACAAGCTCTTCTCCTATGGTGGAAGATTAACTCTCCTAAATTAAGTATTGGTTGCTCTGCCCTCTCATTTCTTTGCCTTCTACAAATCCCCCACGAGGATTATCAAAGAGCTAACAGATACTCAAAGGAACTTCTTCTGGAACAAAAAACCAAATAAGAGAACTATGTGTTGGATTTCTTGGAAAAAGGTGTGTCTTCCTAGATCAGTTGGGGGATTAGGAGCTCGGAACCTTGGTTTCTTTAATCTAGCTATGCTAGGAAAATGGGGAGCAAGGCTACTAAATGGAGAGGATAGTCTTGTTTCAAAATATCTACACTCTAAATATCATCATAATGAACAATTGCACATTGGGGACTACTATGCATTAACGGCCACTCAGCACTATACAGATATAAATACTGCTCAAAGGAGATCCTTGGCATATACATCTCGTTAATGGAATGACATTACAGAGCTTGTTAACTCTAACTGGTTCAGGGAGAAGATTATACTACAGGTAGGAAATGGCAGCAGGTTTAGATTTTAGCTTGATCTGTGGCATCATATCCGTACCCTAGCCACTCAGTTCCCAAGACTGTACAGAATTACATCTTCACCAACAGCCACCATATCAGAAATGGGACACTTCCACAACAGATCCTGCAACTTGCAGTGGAGTTGGCGAAGACCTTTAAGAGCCTCTGAAAATATTGAACTGCATAATCTAATGTCTTGTTTGCAGGACTGTCCAGCATATTCAGATGAGCCGGATACATACAGGTTCAAAGGGAACTCAGATGGTAGATATACTGTCAGATGGCTTACACCAACTTGACATCTGCACAGCCTTCTCTATACAATGATCAGAAAGTCTCTCTACTTACTTCCATATGGAACACACTTGCACCCTACAAAATAAAAATCTTTGTATGGAAACTATTGCAGGATTCAATACCTACACAAGGTGCAATGCTGAGACGTGGCTTGATCTCAGAAGATCAATCACACCATTGTACTTTCTGCCTCACCTAATTGGAAACTACCTCACTGATACATTAATATATCAGTTGCTTTCCCTAGTCACATTCTCCTCATTATGTCCCTCCGAGACAAACCTTCAAGCATGGAAAATTATATGGTGTGCAACAGTCTAGCATATTTGATTAGCCAGAAACAATACTCATTTTTGAGCAGTTCAAGTCAATCCAACATTGATCCGTGAGTCAGTCAAGAGGATCACATCGTTGTGGATCAAAGCAAAAAATAAAAAAAAAGGCTCCTTTGATTATACACTGACAGATTGGATGGTGCAACCCACATGATTACAATTTTGATCCCATCAGAGAAATGCACTCATTGTACCATACTGAATGCATGTTATTGACCAGGAAACCTTTCGTTCCTGGCAATCAAAGACAAGGACTGCTAAGAAGAATCAGGAAAGTGAATGCATCAACAAGTATATATCAACCACAAAGGTCTACAAAGGGCGGACAAGATC
This sequence comes from Pinguicula moranensis, assembly GCA_028565015.1. Taxonomy (NCBI): domain Eukaryota; kingdom Viridiplantae; phylum Streptophyta; class Magnoliopsida; order Lamiales; family Lentibulariaceae; genus Pinguicula; species Pinguicula moranensis. Next base: position 3,736 of record JAOWBN010244581.1, on the reverse strand, counting down.
AAATACAATGCAAGTTTTTGCATATCTCTAAATCGACTGGATGGCAGGTTTAATTATGGAAGAAACAAAGATCCAAAAAGGATATTGATGTGAACTTGGACATGAAAATTACATTCAAGACATGCATTTGTGAAAGCTAGAAATCTGTGGTTGGACTGTAATTTGAATACGATCGGATTATGATATATCAGTTCATTATAGGGATAGCTCATTGAACAGAATCGAGTTGTGTACCAATATCTCAATAAAAATGGGAATTGATAAGTTGACAGTCAGGACATTCTGCTTTAGTGAAGAGCAGATGATGGCGATGATCTCAATGTTGATATGCTTTGTGATCTACTATGACGTTAGGTGAGCCGTGTACCAGATCACCCTCAGTTATACCTGATAGTGAGTATGAGGAGAAGACTATGATTGCAAATCCAGTCCACATAAATTAATAGCCTTCGCGAATGCATGGGCACAATCTCTTTTGTCCTTTCATTTTCTTTTCATTTTCTTTTTCTTCTTCTTTCATTTTGATTTTCTGTTATGTAAATATTGTAACTTTCTTCATTAGTGAATTTGGCTTATCAAAAAAAAATAATTTGCGTATCGTGTTAGATTTTGCTAACTCGATTTTGCAGGATGTTGAGTGGTATGACATAATTTTTAGATTTTGGCATACGTCTGTAATTGGCTGTTGAGCCTTTATTAATTTATGGCGATGTGTTATGCCATTTATTAATTCATGCCAATGTGTTATGCCAATTTGAGAGGCTCTTGTGCCGAGTAGTTAGATTGTTAGTTCGAGTTCATGGGATGAAGTCTCGAAACGGCATCCAATTGCTCGTGGATGATTTGGCCACGTAGATGATACTTCAAGATTGAAGATGTCATATTACTCAACAGAAATAATTGAATTGGATGTGATTATTTCTTTATGCATTTATTTATTTATTTATTTTGATGTTTTGTTCGTGTTCTTGACTGTTAATGCGATTAATTTGTTTCAAAGCGCGAATTGTCCCTAAGGGTTAAAAAATTAGGACGTAATGCACTTCCTATTCTATCCTCTTCAAAGTACTTGAATAGGGTTGATGTTGTATCTACTTAGTAGGCATTGCCTTATATCTTGTAGAAGTTGAGGTCGTGCGAGGCATATAGGATAGGTTTGTCTAATAGGGCTACCGGATCGTGTTCGAGCCCTATTGCAAGGTGTTAACAATATCTGGAACAAAGCAGCTCAAGTTCTAGGAGTCAGTTTTGCAGAACCAACTCACTGGAGAGCCATGATTCCGCAGTGGCAACTGATGACCAAGAGAACAGGTTTCACTGGGTTCATTTCATATATTATTCCACCTTTGATAACCTTGTTTTTGTGGCTACGCAGGTGTAAAGCTAGATTTGAAGGAACCTACTGGAACGAAGATTACCTTTGGAGGAAGGTAACAAGCACAATATATGTTCTGGCAGAATAAACTAACTGGAGCTTTAAAATGCAGGTGCATGATCAAGAACTAAGAAGCAGGCTGAACATCCCAGTGACAACAAAGATGGATTCAAAATAGTTAACTCCTGAGGGATGGGTAAAGCTGAATACATATGGTAGCTGTTTTGGAAATCCGGGGCCAAGTGGAGGTGGTGGGATCATCAGAACCACAAAGGAGAATGCCTGGCTGCTTTTTCAGTGCAATTTAGACAAGGAACTAACAACACTGCTGAGCTTCAAGCTGCAATAGAGGGGCTGAAGTTATGCAAGCTGAAAGGATGGCACTCGGTGATACTAGAATCTGACTCCCTCATTCTAGTAAACTGGATCGAGAAAAACTCATGCATCCTGTGGTACTTATGGGACTACTTGAGCATATTCAATAAGCACAACGAGGGGATAAGCTTAATGGCAGCTCATCAATATAGAGAAGGCAACTCAATTGCAGATCTACTAGCCAAGCAAGCAATCCTGGAGTCATCCAGCACACTTTGGAGCAACAATGATCTACCCAGGCTAGCTAAGGGCATGCTGAGACTAGAGAAGCGAGGGGTATCCTACATTCGGTTCTGTTAGGCACTGGTGGTCAGTGTCAAGATGCCTCCTATAACAGGGAGGCTCTGGTCCTTTCTTTGTTGTCTAGAATCCACCTACGGATATAGCTTATTTTGTAAGTAATCTAGGAGCTTCTCACAAAGCTGACAAGGGAGGAACCATAACTTATTATGGATTCCCTATTTTGTATAAAGGTTTGGCCTCTCACCTGAAGAGAATCTCTAAAGGGATGGAAATTTGAGTTAAAAAAAGGTGTTAACAATACACGAGGTGTCATTAACAATCGAAAGTCATATATGGGGCATGTGATTAACCGAGTGAGGTTTACCTAAATAAATCCATTTCAAATTTTTCATGCCGACGCTGGACTTGGCATGGTAAAATATGGATCTTGGTCCTACTGCATACAGGGACACAATCATGTATGTAGTAGGGTTCAGTACTAGTTTTAAACTGAACACACAATATGAAACTGAACTAAATCTTTGCATTATGTCTGATATTTTGTAGATGATGGCATCTAAGAGTTCAAACACATATCCTTTGGCATCTGTAATGGAACAACACAAGCTCAACTTTTCCAATTTTATATATTAGTACCATAACCTAAAAATTGTTCTTAAACATCAAAAGAAAGACCATGTCCTAGACTTTCCTATTCCTTTACCTCCACCTATTATAGCTTCTCGTGCTGACGTGGAACAGTATGAGAAGAAAGTCAATGAAGCCAATGAGGTTAGTTGCCTCATGCTCGTATCCATGATTCTCGATCTTCAAAAACAATTTGAGGATTGGAAAGCATACAATATGATTCGCGAACTCAATAACATGTTTCAAGAGCAAGCGCGCTATGAGCGATATCGTATAGCTAAAGAATTTTTTGACTGTCGTATGTTGAGGGTGCTTCAATCAGTATGCACGTTCAGAGAATCATGGGTTTAATAGAACAACTTTGGAAGTTGGATTCTATAATCAACATTGAACTATGCACTGATCTGATATTACATTCCCTGCCACCGAGCTTTTCAATATTCGTTATGAACTATAATATGGCAGGAATTGTGAAGTCGTTGAATGAGTTGCATTCGATGCTCTCTACAGATGAGACTTCCATCAGGTGGGTTCCTGATGTTTATCAGTGTCAGGGTACAGTAAGGTAGGCAAGAAAAAGGAAAGGGATAGGTTCAAGGGCCAAAAGGCGTTGGGAAGGTCATCTATTTCCGACATTCACATTGTTGAAGTTAATTTTGCTTCTACATGTTCTACCTCTTTGGTTGTGGACTCAGGAGTAGGTACTCATATTAGTTCAAATATGTAGGCATTAAGAAGGCATAGGAAGCTAGCAAAAGGCCAAATGCAATTTAAGTTCGGTGATGGCGCAATCATTTCAGCCATTGCAGTAGGGGAATTAGAATTGTAATTGCCTAGTGGGCATACAATAGAACTTTTGAATGTATATTATATTCCGTGTGCTAGTCGTAACATTTTGTCTGTATCTTGACTTACTTCTATAGGATATAAGTTTGTCATGGAGGACAAATTTTGTACCATTTTTTGGAATGATTTATGTTATGTTGTCCTTTATTCAATGGTCTTTACGTGACTGAACAAAGGATGCTCATATATAATATGAATACTAAACGACTCAAATCAAATGATGATAACTCAACCTTCTTATGGCATTGTCGCTTAGGTCATATTAACGAG
>JAOWBN010244570.1:0-11902 GCA_028565015.1 Pinguicula moranensis | reverse complement strand
ACCGAAACAAAATTGTTGAGCAGATTCGGACACAACTTTGGCTATGGTACTCTACTTTATCCAAAGTTCCAGTCATTCTAAATTTAGTGGATTGGGATAGTGATCCTCGCGTATGTATCAGTAATATTAGGCCACCATGATATGTTGGAATATCTGTATAAATGAGTAGTGCCCTGTGATAAATGGGGGACTCTACTCATCATCTGTAATTTTTTTTCATTATAAATTCATTACTACTTAACAAAAAAAAAAGTATGGTTGTCTAGCAGTGACATCGTAAGGAATAGGGAGCTTCGCTACCACTACGCAAACGACATTCAATAAATAAATAAAACCACTGATTTTCTGATATATCCTAACAACAAAAAGTAGGGGGGCAACAGTCTTAGCGGTAGCGGTAAGCCCCTCACCGCTTCCACTACCGCTAAGTTAACGAATTTGAAAATTTTATCCACATCCGCTAACCGCTATTTCGCTTCCGCATCCGCTAACCGCTATTTCGCTAATAAATAAAAATGATAAAAAATAATAAAAATAAAAATATATCAGTCACCTGTAGAGTACGATACCTATAACAGACAATAGTAAATTAATATTTTTCAACAGTTCATTGTCAATTCCACTCGTTGAATATCAACAAAACAGTTAGATCCAACAACATAATTTTTTCAAGTTTCAACAACAAAACAAACAAGCAATCCATTGTCCATTCAAGATTATGATGAATATCAAATTATAAGCCGTGATATAAGTTCCTGTGGAACCTGATTCAACTCTGCAAAGCCAAAGACGCAAGCTGATATAAAGTTAAAAGTTAAAAAAATGGTACTAGCAGTACTAGCGGTAGTAGCAAAATCCGCTACAACCGCCCGCTATCGCTTCCGCTAATGTAGCAGATTGCATTTTGATCGCTGCTTCCGCTTTTACTATATTGCCGGAAGCGGTATAGCGGAAGCAATAGCGATTTTCCGCCACTACTGCTTCCGTTGGATAGCCCTAACAAAAAGAAAGTAATTCTCTGATATAAACACCAAATAATTTTCTGCACCGTACCAATATTAATATTTTTTAATACAATTTTGTTAACATTTATTAATAATACATTTTTCCATATTTCCCAAAAAAAGAATTTATCATATTCAAATTCAATTGTAGCATGGTCAAGTTTCTGCTTTTTGGATATAACTTACACGCTACAAAATTCTTTAGGAATAGAGAAGTTGAGTTGTGTGAATATATATATTTCTTTTACTTATCTCCTAAGACTACATCAAACAATTGCATACATTATCATGTGGCTCCATAAAATCCGCAGCCCATCTTCACCATGGACCGGGCTTACCCCAAGCAGGCCCAAATGGAAAAGAAACCGAGGATCAACAAATAAAAGGAGGGAAAAAGAATAAAAAGAGAAAGAAATAAAAATGAGAAGGCAAGGTGTCAAAAGTGGAGCAACATGTAAAATCAATATGCCTCAAAATTGACACCTAGCCATACCCTACCCCACATAAAAGTCTATAAAAGAAGAAGGAAAAAAGGTAGAGAAGGCAATTTGATCTCTCTACAAAATGTGGTTGAATTCTTATCCTTTGTATCCAATAAAAAAATAAAGAATTCTCTTGCAAATTTAGTTTTATTGATAAGCATAATTTTGTACTTCATCATCGGGCGCCGTCTGTGGGAAACTAGGTACGAAAAAGCTGCTATAGGAAAATGGAGCAAGGCGAAAACAACTCCCAACCACCGGAAATCACGTCATCAACAATTCCGCATCCTTGTCTCACAGGTCAGATAAATGTTTCCAACACGGATCTAACCAGTTTAGCATCTGATCTCAGGAACGAATTTCAAAGTCAGATAAGGGAGTTAATTTCCCACCTCACCACTTGGGGGGCACCCCCTCAATGCATGAAGGATTGGCCGACCAGATGCCCGTGACCATGGGAAAGGCATTTTGTAAAAAGATCCAACAGGAAATGGTATCACTGGCACCAACAACACTTGTTCGACTGCCAAAATACTCCGGAGAGGCTGACCCACGAGAACACTTAAGATCATTCACTTTATACATGGAAATGACGTCTATATCCGAAGTAGCCGCTTGCCGAGTTTTCATATTAACTTTAATAGGAGCTGCGCATAACTGGTTCTTGTCACTTCCTGAAGAGTCCATATGGAATATCAAAGAATTAGTAGCACAATTCTCCCAAGCATTCGCAACCCAGCAGAGGGTTGACCAGGCTCCAGTGCATTTATTTGGACAAAAGTACCAAAGAAAGATGCATGAAACCCTTCGGGATTACATCTACCGATTTAATCATGCCTACACTGAAACTCCGGGTTTACCTCGCAATATGAGGGTTAATGCCCTCATACATGGACTACAATATGGTCCCTTAGCGGTAGCCCTGATGGACGATCCCCCCAGCACGAAAGGGAGACTAAGTGACCTTTGTGGCAGGCACATCCGACAGGAGGAGATGGGAGGACGCCCCCCTCAGGGATGAAACCCTAACGAGGCCAGGTCACCATGAAAATCAAGGCACTTTGAAGGAAGTTCTCGAAGTATACCACCATCTAGAACTGTACGAAAAGTGGACTACGGCAAAACAAAATATTCTGAGTATCACACCTTTCACACATCAAAAACAGATCTACTGAAAGCTATTAGAGACTTGGGACTCCTCTGGGCCCCAGAAGCAATGAAATCTGGAAATCACAGAAATTATTCCCCTCACTACTGCCAGTTCCACAAAGACAAAGGGCATACCACTGAAGATTGTCGACAGCTAACGAAGGAGCTAGAAAGGTTGGCCCGGGATGGTCTGCTATCTGAGTGGATAGAAACCACACAGAAGCCCCATATTACTTGGAGAAGAGAGGAGAGGCCAGAGACCCAAAAGGATAGAAGCTACATATATCCATGATTACGGGAGAGGAGAAAAGTGGAAATAGTCGACAACAGACGAAAGAGCAACGACGTTTCCAGCAGGTGGCTCAAATCCAAGAAGGACCGCCAGGACCCCCGATACAGTTTAGTGACAAAGATCTACAGACAACCGAGCCCCACAGTCACCCAATGGTGGTCACAACAAAAATCGATGGATATACCATGGAAAGAATATTCATAAACCGAGGGAGTGTTTTGGACATACTATCATTAGACGCCTTTCAACGGATGGGATTGGATATTTCAACTCTATACCCCACCTCCACATCCCTTCGAGGATTCGGAGGAGCAGAGGTCAACGCGCTTGGATCGATTGAGTTGTTGACTAACTTCGGAGAAAAAAAGCAACGAAAATCAATACCCGTGGCTTACTTGGTTATCGAAGCACCATTCTCATATAACGTCATTTTAGGACGACCAAGCCTGTTCCAGCTCAAAGCCATTGTATCAACCTACCATATGGTGATGAAATTTCCAACGGATCAGGGAGTAGGCCAAATAAGAGCCAACCTTCGAGTTGCTAGCATCTGTTACGCCATGTCTGCCACCAGGAAACGATGCTTAGATGAGGAATCTACGCCAGTCCCCAAGCCAGAAAAGACCACCAGAACTTTTCAGATTATAGAGACTGAGCACGTAATCCCTCCAACGTTCAAGGAAATTCCCCTTCGAGAAGATAACCCCGAGCAGACAATTCGGATAGGTACGGAACATGACGCTTCCATGGAGGAAGGACTGGTTCTATGCCTGAGAAATCACGCAGACATATTTGCATGGAGTCCTTCCGATTTTCCAGGGATCAGTCCTTGTGTAGCTATCCACCGTATTAACACTGCCCCGGGAACGAAACCGGTGCGACAAAAGAAATGTCACTTCGGGACAGAAAAGAACAAGATAATTAAGGAAGAAGTACAAAAACTCCTTGCCACCGGATACGTGGAAAAAATTCATTACTCTGAATGGCTGTCTAATGTGGTAGTCGTCCCAAAAAGCAATGAGAAATGGAGATTATGTGTTGACTTTACAGACCTAAACAAACACTGTACGAAGGACTCTTTTCCCCTACCACCTATCGATCAGATAATTGATTCCACCTCGGGATGCGAGCTGCTAAGCATGATGGATGCCTTCCAGGGCTATCATCAGATATTTTTGTCTCCAGAAGATCAGCTAAAAACCACATTGATCACAAATGAAGGTATATATTGTTACAAAGTAATGCCATTTGGGCTAAAAAATACGGGCGCCACCTACCAACGAATGGTCAACAGGTTGTTTCAAAAATAACTAGGTCAAATTGTTGAAGCCTACATAGACGATATGCTCGTAAAGAGCCGAAAGACGATAGATCATGTGGAACACTTGTCAGAGGTTTTTAAAATATTACGACAATATCAGCTAAAGATAAATCCGGCAAATTGCACTTTTGGGGTTAGGAGTAGGAAATTCCTAGGACACATGGTGTCAGAAAGAGGAATTGGAGCCAACCCTAACAAAATAGCTTCACTACGAAACATGATCCCCCCAGGACATTGAGATAAATTCAATCCCTAACAGGAAGGATGGCCTCTTTGGGTCGATTCATCGCACGGCTGGGGGACAAGCGACTACCCTTCTTCAAAGTCATTCGGAAAGGAAAAAGATTTTATGGACTGAGGAATGCAGTCAGGCATTTGAAGAATCGAAAGAATACCTAAAATCTCTACAAGTGTTGGCAGCACCACAATCACACAAAGGACTATTCATCTACCTAGCCGTAACAGAGGAGGCTGTAAGCGCCGTACTAGCCGAGAAGACAATAATTTCCACAAACCCATCTACTACGTCAGCAAAACTTTGCAGAGGGGCGAGGTTAGATACTTGGAAATAGAAAAATTCGCCCTCGCGCTAGTAACCGCTGTAAAAAAAGACTCTGCTCATACTTCCAGTCGCATCATATCACTGTCCTTACAGATCAGCCTATGAGATAAACCCTGTCCAAACCTGACATGTCAAGTAGGTTGGTAAAATGGGCCGTGGAACTTAGTGAATATGACATTACATACAAGCCCAGAAGTTCAAAGAAAGCACAAGTACTCGCAGACTTTATAGCTGAAACCACCCGGACTACTATACAAAAAGCACCATGGACACTCCATGTAGATGGATCATCCACTGCAAAACAGGGGGAGTAGCTGAGAGGAAGTTATAAAAATAGCTGTACTTTTAGATTTCCCGGTCACCAACAACACGGCAGAATACGAGTCCCTAATACTAGGACTTGAGGTGGCTTGCCAAAAGGGGATCCAGAATCTTATTGCCTTCACCGATTCCCAACTGGTTCATGAACAATATCAAGGAACTTTCAAGGCTCACCGAAAGGTCCTAATAAGATACCAGGAAAAGCTCAAAAAGACAGCACGAGATTTCGCTAGTTTTGAGCCCCGACAAATCCCACTGTCAAAAAATTCTAACGCAGACACTTTGTCACGCCTCGCATTCCATTCAGAAGTTCGAGATGGGTGCACTATAAAGATACTAGTGAAGAGAGAGCACGCCATTGATCAAATCCCTTCCTCAGAAAAACAAGATGTTTTGGCACTAGACCATTCCGATTGTCTAGATCCAATAATTAGTTATCTAAAAGATGGGGGGCTACCAAAAGACAGAACCGAGGCACGACAAGTACGCATCCGCGCTACCAAATTCACACTTGTGGATGACATTCTATATAAAAAGAGCTTCGAAGGACCACTGCTACAATGCGTAACACCCCCAATCACGGCTTCTGCTTGAGGAGATGCACGAGGGGGAGGGAAGTAGTCACATTGGCGGAAGGGCCCTAGTCCAAAAAATCCATTTACAGGGGTTTTATTGGCCATCCATGCTACGGGACGCATTAGAATATGTGCGTCAGTGCGAGAAGTGCCAAAGACACGGTGATGGGGCACGTTACCCTAACATCCCTATGTCCGGGTTGTCACCATGTCCTTTTGATATTTGGGGAATGGATATTGTAGGACCACTTCCTCTCGCTCCGGGCCAAAGGCGTTTCATCATTACTGCGGTAGAATATTTCACAAAGTGGGCAGAAGCTGAAGCTGTGACCAAAATAACAGAGAAAGACATCATTCGCTTCCTCTGGAAAAAATATAGTTTGTCGGTTCGGAACACCAAGGATCCTCATCACCGATAACGGACAACAGTTCCGAGGGGCGAAGATGGATGCTTGGTGTACAATGCTGCAAATCCAACAAAAATTCACCTCCACATACCATCCTCAAACCAATGGATAGGTCGAGGCATTTAACAGAATTTTACAGCTCGACATAAAGAAAAAACTCCAAGGCCACAAGGGAAGTTGGGTTGACGAGTTACCGAGTACCCCCTGGTCTTACAGAACCACTATAACTACCTCTACGGGATACACCCCATTCGCGTTGACCTACGGCTCGAAAGCCGTGTCTTTGACTGATGTTGCCTTTGGGGCCTACCGAGTTACCACCTATAACACTCAGAATACAGCTGATCAAATGACGGATTTGGAACTTTTGGCTAAAATTCGAGAAAAAGCATGCGAGCAATTGTCTAGATATCAAAAGAGATTCAGGGAAGGAAAAAAATTTAAAAGGGACAAATATGAACCCCAAGAAGGAGATCGCGTCTTAAGAAAGGTACTTGTTCCTAGTAGCCAAGGAAAATTTCAACCCACTTGGAAGGGACCTTATCGCCTTGAAAAGAAATACAAAAGCGGAGCTTGCAGGCTAGCGACTCTTCAGGGGGAAGCTCGTCCCTCACTCGTGGAACCAGAAGAACATCGAAAAATTCTGTAGCAGCCAAGAGGTATCAAAAATCTAAAATGTACAAAAGATGTACTATTCATTAGAAGCACTTCAGAAGAGCTTTGTAATGCTTACGCTATCTAAAAGCTGAGCAGACGTTCACGTTATTGAAAAACTGAACTATCAAATAACTAAAAGGCCCAATGTTCACGTTATTGAAAAACTGAACTATCAGATAGCTAAAAGGCCCAATGTTCACGTTATTAAACTGAACAAATGTTCACGTTATTGAGAAACTGAACAGATGTTCACGTTATTGAAAGACTTAGCCATCGAAAGCTTTTAACGGAATCCACATGGATTGTTCTATTAAAAAGGGTTTGGTACTCAAATCAAGCCAATTCAAGTTCTGGAAATCTCGCAGCTCACGGGGGTACTTTGGGTAAAAAGTTGTTGCTCCCGAGTTTCAAAATTATTAGCCAAAGAAAGACCCAAAAGAAGACGGTATCTATCTCACTAGCCAAAAAAGTTATTTGACAAAAGCCAAATTGGACTACTGCTGAGACAAGCTGGTATTGGCCTACTCAAAATCGAGAATTAAAGCTCTCCAAAACTTTGCAAGTACATGAACCCTTGAGGGATCTCTACAGTCAAGAAGATACAACCACCAAATCAAATTCTCAACTTTGACAAGAACCCCAGGATGGAAGGGATAGTTCCAGTCAAACAATCAAGGTTGAGATCAAGAGACTTCAGGTACGTACAGTTACTCAAACTTTTAGAAAAATCCGACGAAAACTCCTAAACAAGAAAAAGAAAGAGAACCGCCAAAAACAGCAGCCAAAGTAGAAGATCAAGTGCAAACATCTCAAACCAAAACATAAAACCCACAGGACATTAAGATCTTAAATTCTGATCACCCGCCAAGGTCTAACATACACATGCATGGCATAAATAAAGGGATCTACAAAGAAGGGAAAACAAAGATCCCTTATATTGCTGCTAAACAACATAAACATAAAGTAATAGATACCAAAGGCCCCTTATTTCTTAAATAAGATGAGAAACTTCATCAATCCGGGGGAAGACTCTCGGATCAGATCATCTAGGGAGCAAGTCAGTGCTGCTTCCGTGGCACGCATGGCCAAAACACGACGAAAAGAGTGAGACTCCAGAAAATGCTGGATGTACATTTCCCCAATGGCCCTGGGAGAGTCACGGTCGAGAGAACCACCTGCAACACCAGTCTGCTCGAAGTAGCGAAGCATAACGGCCACCATGGGCTCCAACCAATTGTTCTCCCTGGCCATCATTGTAGCAAGGTGTCCCATCTGGTTTAAGCCGTGTACCATCAGGTCCTGATGGCACGCCAGGTCCCTCTGGATTTCAGACAAGCAGGAAAAGACAACTGGCCTCTCTGCCCGGGAATTTTCTAGTTCCAGCTGGTAGTCACGGATCCACTCAAGCGCCTCCTACTTACAGTACTCCCACAAGGAGCGATACTCCATTTCACGAGAGCCTATGTGAACCCAACTCCCATTATACCACACGTATGAGGGTTCACCGGACAAGGCTCCTGGCCATCTTAGTGCAACCGTAGGGCCCGACTCCTGACCTTCAACGGACACCTGGAAGTAGCCATAGGAAAAAGGATGATCCCCGGATAAGAATTCAGGAGGAAAAAAAAAGGTACCTGCAAGGAAAAAATTAAAAGGAAAACACGCACGATTAGTCCGTGAAAAGAAAAAACAAGAAGACAAGAAGAATTTTTATCATGCGTTGCCATTCCCAAAGGAAATTTCTGCCGAAAGGTTTACTACTGGACAAAGACATTTAAAGAAGAGAAAAATGTCTGGATAATAAGATCCACGCCATCCCCAAGCGCATTAGGAAGAGCTGAAGAAGACACAAAGACGACAGCGTATTCACAACACCCAAGCCGCGTGGAGGGAGACCGATTGGGCAAAGAGATAAAGAACAAAGGAGATTAGGGTTTCTATGCAAGCTAAGGCCGCGTGGACAGACTCTGGTTGACCGAGAAATGAAGATGTAGAGGCCACATGAGGTCGCACGCAACCTCGGCCGCGTGTATTGAAGAACATTGGGAAAAGATGGCGGCCAGTCTGCAGAAGCCACAGAGACTATTGGCCGGGGAAGATTTCGTTCGATTTGTTCAGTCGATTTTTGAGAAAATCAATCGAACAAAGAGAGGCAGGGGAGATGTGATGTGGCTCCATAAAATTCGCAGCCCATCTTCATCATGGACCGAGCTTACCCCAAGCAGGCCCAAATGGAAAAGAAATTGAGGCCCAACAAATAAAAAGAGGGAAAAAGAATAAAAAGCGAAAGAAATAAAAATGAGAAGGCAAGGTGTCAAAAGTGGAGCAACATGCGAAATCAACATGCCTCAAAATTGACACCTAGCCATACCCTACCCCACATAAATGTCTTTAAAAGAAGGAGGAAAAAAGGGGGAGAAGGAAATTTGATCTCTCTACAAAATGTGGTTGAGTTCTTATCCTTTGTATCCAATAAAAAAATAAAGAATTCTCTTGCAAATTTAGTTTTATTGATAAGCATAATTTTGTGTTTCATTACATTATGCACTGCAAGTCTTCTTTGATTTTTATATGCAACCATGGTAACCATCAAATTAGATGCGTTTATATTGTAATTATTTTTAGAATTAATTTTATTTATAATATTAGCATTTAAATTATTACAATATTAAAAACAATTATATCATTCGCACCCCCTTGTCCACATTTCTGGATCTTTTCAAGATACTTGAGTGTCATATCCGAAAGTCCACAAAGTCTACCATCTAGGCATCTATCATAGAATTTTCAAGATACTTGAAAGTCTTGTCCGTAAGTCCACGAGGATGATTAATAAATATTTGATATGAATCATTTGAATGCCAACGTATCAACAAAGCATTAATGATGAATAGTGTTAATATTAATGATCAATAATAGTGTTAGAATTAATTGAATGTATGATTGTCGAAAATTCGTGTATAAAAGATGAGAAGATAAGAAGAAAAATTGTAAAGAAAGATTGAGAAGGAAAAAGGAACGAGTTTCTTATTTGCTCATTTTATTGCATTTGTTTACACTTGCACAAATAATTCATAACACGTTATCAGCACGACTCTACAACTGGGTTACTAGCATTCCTGCTGAGGTAAGTTAATTAATTATTGTTATAATATATAATCTTTCTAAACTTGAGTTTGTGACTTTAGATATCACGGAAAAAAATTAATTGTCATGGATTCTTTATACGGAAATCCATCTAGATGCTATGGATCTCGGAGATATCATAAAATATGAAAATAAAACATCTCGACAAGATAAGGTAAAAGCCATGATGTTTATTCGTCACCATATTGATGAGGGACTCAAAGCAGGATACCTCACTATAAAAGATCCTGCAGATCTTTGGAAAAATCTCAAAGAGAGATATGATCACCCAAAAATGGTGATACTTCCAAAAGCTCGTTATGATTGGCTGCAATTACGCTTACAAGATTTTAAATTTATAAGTGAATACAATTATGACATGTTCAAAATCAGTTCTCAACTGAAATTATGTGGTGGAAAGATTACTGATGAGGACAAGCTAGATAAAACATTCTCTACTTTTCATGCCACTAATATGCTCTTGCAACAACAATACCGTGAAAAAAGTTTTAAGAAGTACTGCGAACTGATTTCGTATCTTCTTGTGGCTGAACAAAATAATGAGTTATTGATAAAAAAATCATCAATCACGTCCAAGTGGTTCTATTTCATTCCCAGAAGTAAATGTGAATACATTTAATCAAGGCCCCCGTCGTGGACATGGTCGTGGACGCAGTCGTGGACGTGGAAATCGGAGAAATCATCCGTACTTTTACCGCAATAATCCCAATAATATAAATAACCACCAGAAGTGAGAGAAAAATTATAATTTGCAAGGTCGTAATAAAGAATCCCAGGGCAACAAAATATAGAAAATGGTTGCCATCGATGTGAGATGAACAATCATTGGTCCCGTACCTGTCATACGCCAAAGCACCTTGTAGAATCTTATCAAGCTTCAAAAGTTAAAGAGAAAAATGCGGAGACAAATTTTGTCCAAAATTCAATGCAGAATGTAGAAATAATTTTTGTTCAAGATGATTACCTTGATGAAAAATTTGATGTGACACATTTAGATGTTGCCGATTTCCTTGCCTACACTGATCCAATGAATAGTGGCAAAAATATCTAAGTTTTTGAATTTTATCTACTTCTCAGTATTATGCCTTATTTATTATGTAATCGTTACTTTATTATAAGTTTGATTTCGTTTATTTATTACTGTTACTTATTTACTGAAGATAACTATGGATTTATCCAAATCAAATGAGGAAGATGCGTATCTCGCAGACAGTGCAACAACACACAGCATACTCAACAATAAAAAAATATTTTGCTTTTCTATCTACAAGAGAAACGTACGTCAATACAATATCTGGTAGTGCAAAATTGATTGAAGCCTCCGGAAGAGCACAAATTGTACTACCACGAGGTCCAAACATCACAATTGATGATGCTTTATTTTCATCTAAGTCTCAACGAAATTTATTGAGTTTTAAAGATATTCGCTGAAATGGATATCATATCGAGACTATGAACGAAAAAGATGAAGAATACTTATGCATTATATCAATTATTTCGGGTAACAAATGCATCTTAGAAAGATTACCCGCAATGTCCTCGGGATTGTATTATACAACAATAAGAATGGTTGATGCTTATGCTGTTGAAAGTCTAAGAACTACTAAAACTTTCAGAGTTTGGCAAGACCGGTTGGGACATCTCGGATCATTTATGATGCAAAAAATTATAGAGAATTCACGTGGTTATTCAATGAAAAAATAGAAGATTTTTCAAACCAGTGAATTATCATGTACTGCTTGCTGTCAAGGCAAACTGATTATAAGGCCTTCATTAAACAAAGTTGGCTATGAGAACTCTACATTTTTTGAAAGAATTCAGGGAGATATATGTGGGCCTATACACCCACCGTGCGGACTATTAAGATATTTTATAGTTCTAATTGATGCATCAACTAGATGGTCGCACGTGTGCTTATTATCTACTCGCAATTTAGCTTTTGCAAGATTACTTGCACAAATAATTCGCTTGCGAGCTCATTTCCC
>JAOWBN010244559.1:0-11902 GCA_028565015.1 Pinguicula moranensis | reverse complement strand
GCTCATTATTCTCCACAAGTGATTCATTACGTAACATCAATCCTCCATCGTATGCAAACCCCAGATTCTTTTGCCACGTCTTCTGCGATTCGTTATCTTTCTCAGCATGGGCAATTTCAAGAAGCTTTTTATCTGTATATTCAAATGCATCGGTCAAGGTTTTTTCCAAACACATGCTGTATCTTCTAGCCTCAAGGTTTGTGCTAGGATTGTATCTAAAATAGGCGGGTTGATGATTCACGGGCAATTACGAAAGTCTGGGGTTTTGGAGGTTATTTCATTGTTCATCTACGGTTATATTCCCTAACCATACAACTTTCATTAAAGGGCGTCACATACGGTTTGTCAGCAACTTGGAAAAATTTTGAAAGCATTTTCAAACAGAGATATTGGTCTGTAATATTCGATCCTCTCCGTGTTTGATATTTTCGGTGGTAGGACAGTATGGTTAGGGGATATAATCTTCGATAATACTGCACTCATACTGTTTGCCAGCAACTTGGTAAGAATTTTGAAAGCATTTTCAACCAGAGATATTGGTCTGTAATATTCGATCCTTTCCGGGTTTGATATTTTCGGTGGTAGGACAGTATGTCATAAGACCTTTGATAATCTGACCCACGGGCGGAACTACATGTGGACCAGTCCGGACTTTAGCCTGGGGTCATTTTTCGGCCAAGCCCAAAATACCATTGGACTTTTCTATACAGCCGTTTGCTCTCTTGCGTCTACCAAGTTGCGCGCATTTGCATTTTCCTCGTTGTCGTCATCAAGCTTTTCGTGGAATTGCTGGATGACAGCAATGAATGGTTGCTTTAACACATCCAAATGTCTATTGATGAAATAAAAATTGACTCCGTCCGCCTGTTATGCATTGTATAGTATTAGGCCTGCGTCATAAGCCTATCGAGCGGACTTGTTGACCACATGGTCTCTCACTAAATTCCAGTGGATCCGAAGAAGGTAGATCGATTTTTTGTTTTGTGAAGAAACGAAATATCAGAGTTTGAATCGTCGATCTAGGAGGATTAATCATACATACAAGCAGTAATCTATATAAACTCATCAAGTGTCAACCCAAATGGGTTGTCATCAGCGGTATGAACACAAACAAATGGGAAGTTGAAATACTAGAAAGGGTGCCAAGAAACAAACCAACCACGGGTGAACATCTAAATCTAGATTTCCGTGTCAAAGAGTCGGATTGTCAAATCAGAAACCATCCGACGAGCAAATGGAATGTAACTTAAGCTGTACCTGTGGAGGTCCAAAACGATGTGTGAATCACAAGTGTATGGATTATTCATGAATGCAGTAAATGGAAGATCGAGAAGTAAAACCCAAACTTACCAAATAAGAGCACAAATTTCGCATATGATCGCAATAAGAGTTAGAATCTTACTGTGGATCTGCAACACGGAAGCATGGATGTTAGAACAAGCTTCCCATAACAGAAAAATTTAGTCTAGAGAAGGCAAATAAGGTCTCGGAAAATGAGAAGGTTCAAAGAGGATACATAGGACCAACACAATTTTCAAAGCTTATCCAGGCAAAAGCACAATCCCCTTCTACTGTAATATCATGAAAGATTCAACATAGCAGAAGTTTTCAATTAAGCACCTATTTGTCAGATATGCAAAACAATTTTGTTATAATTTCCAACAACAGCAACCCATATAACTATGAGACTCACCAAAAGAGCACAGACAAGCGCAACAACAACACATCCTGCATAAATTGCTGTAGCATAGACTCGGACAGGATCAAGCATCCTTCGTATCTGTTGGACAGGTCCAATTAGTAGAGCTGTGCTGCCAAATAAATATCCAAATTCAGAAACATAAATAGTAAGCATAATGAAATATCATATCATACTGCTATTAGGGATTGCTGAGGAATGTTTTCCTCGTGATGTCCATCAAGCATAACCCCGCTACTGTTCACAAGGATATTCTCAAAGATACTTCACTAGCATAATGAATATGAAAACTACATACCTTCCAACTGCCAACATGTTGCCAAAGGTGAATAACAAAGCGAATTTGATGGGCTTTGCAAAAACAATCAGTGACTGCAACGAAAAGTAAGCAAAAAGAAACGGTATCAACACATCCACAACAATGGGTTCGTAGACTAAAATATAAATTGCAAGTTAAACTCTGCCCTTGGACAATTGAATCTCCAAGAGAATGAAGTAATCATAATTTCTAGCAGACATTGCAATTTTTGAAGCAGGTTTTCATACCAAGAACATACAAAGAAGCCCAGCAAGTGAACAAGCAGCAAACCCAAAAATCCGCTGCACATTCGAAGACAACCAACAAGAAGAAAAATATCAAATTGCAGTCGATTTTCAGTGAAGATCTATCTCTGGGTATGAGTTGATTTTCAATTTGCTGGTCGTCGTACCTGCGAAGGGGAGAGTGAGCAGAGACCTTCCGTCCCTTCAAGGAGGGAATCTTGCTGCTCTGAATCTTGAATCAACTTCCACATTTTTCTAGATCAGATCAATTCCTTTTCATCCCATTTAGGGAAAGTGAAAGCAGAATTTGCAGTTATATATTATTCATTATGTATTATGGCATAAATAAAGAATATCACATTTAATGGAGAATTTAATTGTATTTGTCGAAATGTATGACATTGTATATGTCACTTTGAAAGGCAGACACATGATTGAAGTTTAGAGAGGAAAAAGGTTGAGGAAAATTTGAAGATAAAATTTTTTTTACATAATTTTTAGATTAGTTGCATTTCTTATATTGTTTACTTAATTATTACACAACACGTTATTAGCACGAGTTTACTATCGGGTTACTAGCATACTTGCTTCGGTAAAGTTAACTAATTATTGATATAATGTCTAATATTTCTAAACTTGAGTTTGTCGCTTTAAAAATTATTGAGAAGAATTACTTGTCATGGATTCTTGACATGGAAACCCACCTATATGTTATAGGTCTCGGAAATATCATAAAAGATGCAAATAAAACATCTCAATAAGATAAGGCGAAAGCCATTATATTTATTCGTCGCCATATTGATGAAGGGCTCAAAGCAGAATAGCTCACTATAAAAGATACTACAGATCTTTGGAAAAATCTCAAAGAGAGATATGATCACCAGAAAACGATGCTACTTCCAAAAACTCGTTATGATTGTTGTATTTACGCTTACAAGATTTTAATTCTATAAGTGAATATAACCATGTCAGGTTCAAAATCAATTCTCAACTGAAGTTACGTGGTGAAAAGATGACCGATGAGGATATGCAAGAGAAAATATTCTCTACTTTTCATGCAACTAATATGCTCATGCAGAAGCATTATTGTGAAAATGGTTTTAAGAAGTACTACGAACTGATTTCGTGTCCTTTTGTGGCAGAACAAAATAATGAGTTACTAATGAAAAATCATCAATCACGTCTTAGTGGTTCTATTACATTCCCGAAAGTGAATGTGAATACATTTAACCAAGTCACCCGTCGTGGTCGTGGACGTAGAAATCATGAAAATCATCCTTATTTTCGCCGCAATAATCCCAATATACAAATAGCCACAAAAAGTTGGACAAAAATGAAAATCTGCAAGGTCACAATAAAGAATTTCAGGGCAACAAGAATGTAGAAAATATTTGTTATCGATGTGGGATGAACAATCTTTGAACTCGTACCTGTCGTACGCCAAAATACCTTGTAGAACTTTATCAAACTTCTAAAGTTAAAGGGAAAACCCAGCATTCTTTCCCAGTGGTAGAATCCCCAGCCAACCCTGGCATGCCAAGGTCCCGGGACCGATTCCTATTGATGCTGCTACTAGACCACGATCGCGGGCTTTGGCTCCAGCCTTACCTGGCCCGTAGGGGGGCACCTACATTGGGTCCCGTGGACTAGTCGAACCACACCCGGATACCACGGTTATCAAAAAAAAGTTAAAGGGAAGAATGCGGAGACAAACTTTGTCCAAAATTCATTGCAGAATATAGAAATGAACTTTGTTTAAGATAACTTCCTCCATAGTCAATTTGATGTAACACATTTAGATGTTGTTGATTTCCTTATCCACCCTAATCCTATTAATGGTGGTGTAAATATCTAAGTTCTTTTTGTATTTTATTTAGATTTCAATCTTATGCTTTATTTATTAAGTAATCGTTACTTTATTATTAGTTTAATTTTGTTTATTTCTTACTTTTACTTATTTATTGAAGATAACTATGAATGTATCCAAATTAAATGTGGAAGATGCATGTCTCACAGACAATGCAACAACACACAATATACTCAATAATAAAAAATATTTTGCTTTTCTATCTACAATAAAAGCGTATGTTAATACAATATCTGGTAATGCAAAATTAATTGAAGGCTCCAGAAGAGCACAAATAGCATTAACACAAGGGAGAAACATCACAATTGATGATATTTTATTCTCGTCTAAATATTGATGAAATTTATTGAGTTTTAAAGATTTTCGACGAAATGGGTATCATATCGAGACTATGAACGAAAAAGATGAATAATACTTATGCATTACATCAATTATTTTGGGTAATAAATGCATCTTAGAAAGATTACCCGTAATGTCCTCCGGATTGTATTACACAACAATAAGAATGGTTGAAACTTATGCTGTTGAAAGTCTAAAGACTACTAAACCTTTCAAAGTTTAGCATGACCGATCGGGCCATCCCAGATCATTTATAATGCAAAAAATTATAGAAAATTCATGTGGTCATTCAATAAAAAATTTAAAAAAAATTCAAACCAGTGAATTTCATATGTTGCTTGCTCTCAAGAAACTAATTATAAGGCCTTCACTAAATAAAGTTGAGTATGAAAATCCTATATTTTTGGAACGAATTCATGAAGATATATGTGGGCCTATACACACATCATGCGGACCATTTAGATATTTTGTGGTTTTGATTTATGCATCAACTAGATGGTCGCATGTGCGCTTATTATACAACAATAACAACAACGTACCCAGTATATTTCCAACTAAGTTGGAGTCTAGGGGGTCAGATGTACACGGCCTTACCCTTATAATTATACAAAGAGGCCATTTTCGTTGCGACCCAATATGCATGTGCGCTTATTATCTACTCGCAATTTAATTTTTACAAGATTACTTACACAAATAATTTGCTAGCGAGCTCATTTTCCTGATTTTCCAATAAAGAAAATTCACAAAGATAATGCTGTTGAATTTTCATCTTAATGACTATTGTATGTCAATTGGGATAACCATTGAACATCCTGTTGCACATGTTCATACACAAAATGGTTTGGATGAATCATTTATTAAACGCCTCCAATTGAATTCAAGGCCAATACTTATGCATTCTAAACTCCTCGTATCTGCTTGGGGACATGCAATTTTGCATGCGGCAAAACTTATTTGTATCAGGCCAACAAATTATAATAATTTCTCTTCTATGCAAATGGTTTATAGTCAAGAACCAAACATTTTCCATCTAAAAATATTCGGATGTGCGGTATTTGTACCAATTGCACCTCCATAACGCACAAAGATAGGTCCTCAAAAGAAGATGAGAATATATGTTGGATATGAATCTCTCTCGATAATTAAATATTTAGAACCATTAACTAGAGATTCATTTACAGCAAGATTTGTTGCTAATGACAAATTTCTACAGCAAATGAGTCTAAATCACGCATTAAGCGTGGAAGACCAATCGGTTCCAAAGATAAAAATCCTCAAAAAATAAAAGTAGCAAACATAAAGAATGGTACAGAGGAGGAAATAACATCTCTAGCATAGATCCTTAATATTCCAGAAGAGGAAATAAAATCTCCAGCAGAGACCCGTAATATTCCAGAAGAGGCAAACGACATATATGAAGAAATTCAGGTACTTAAAAATGAGGAGATCTCCATAAATTATGTCGTAATGGGAAAATGATGGAATCTAGATGAAACAAACGACGACGATATTTTTGTTTATAATATCACATGCGATACAATGAAAGGAAATGAGGATACTGAACCTACATCTATGGAGGAATGTAGGCACATATATGATTGGCCAAAATGGAAAGAAGCAATTGCTTAAGAACTCAGTTCTTTAGAGAAACGTGATATTTTTTTAACAGTAATCCCTATACCAAAAGGTATAAAATCATTAGGATATAAATGGGTATTTGTGTGAAAAAGAAATGAGAAAAATGAAGTCGTGAGATATAAAGCACGACTTGTCGCGCAAGGTTTTACCCAAAGACCATGCATTGATTATGAATAGACTTATTCTCCTGTGATGGATACAATCACATTTCATTATTTGATAAATCTGGTAATTCACGAAAAGCTTTAAATGCGACTGATGGATGTAGTGACTGCCTATTTATATGACTCATTAGAAATTGATATTTATATGAAAATCACAGAAGGGTTTAAATTGCATGAAGCACAAAGTTCAAATTTTTTAGAGACTTATTCAATTAAATTGAATAAATCTCTATATGGACTGAAACAATCCGGACGTATGTGGTTCAATTTTTTAGCACATACTTATTAAAGGCAGACTATAAAAATGATTCAATATGCCCATGTGTTTTTATAAAGAGATCTGGATCAAAACTTGTCATCATTGCTGTCTATGTAGATGACTTAAATATTATTGGAACTCCTGAAGAGTTATCAAATACAGTATATTGTCTGAAGAAAGAATTTGAAATGAAAAACCTTGGAAAAAAAATTGTGTTTAGATCTTCAGATTGAGCATTTGACAGATGGAATTTTTGTGCATCAATCTAAAGATTTGAAAAAAGTGCTTAAAAGATTTTATATGAACAAAACACATCCATTGAGTACACCAATGATGGTAAGATCACTTGATGTAAAAAAGAATCCATTCCGTCTTCATGAAGATGGTGAAGAACTTCTTGGTTCTGAAATACCATATCTTAGTGCAATTAGAGCACTAATGTATCTTGCTAATAATATACGACCTGATATATCATTTGCAGTAAATTTACTAACAATATATAGTTTTTCTCCAACTAGAAGACACTGGAATGGAATCAAACACATTTTTTGGTATCTTTGTGGAACAATGGATATGGGATTATACTATCCCAATGTTTCTAACCCGGAATTAATTGGGTATGCTGATGCTGGATATTTATCAGATCCACACAAGCTAGATCTCAAACATGATATCTATTTACTTGTGGAGGTACAATTATTTCGTGGCGCTCTATTAAACAAACATTAGTCGCTACTTCCTCTAACCATGCAGAAATCCTTGCAATTCATGAAGCAAGTCCTGAATACATTTGGTTAAGAACCATAACACAACATATTCGTGGAATGTGTGCCTTAGAGATCAAGAAGGATATTCCAACTATTGTTTATGAAGATAATGCAACTTGCATTGCTTTATTGAAACAAGGTTTCATTAAAGGGAATAGTACAAAGCATATATCACTCAAAATTTTCTTTACACATGACCTTCAAGAAAAGGGTGATATAAATATTCAGCAAATTCGATCAAGTGACAATTTGGCAGATTTGTTTACAAAAGCACTACCAATTGCAATTTATGAAAAGCTGGTCAAAAAGATTGGCATGAGGAAACTCAAAGATGTGTACAACAGGGGGAGATCATAAGATCATGTACTCTTAAAACATGTGGAAAACATGTGGAATGGCATGATGAAATGGCATTCAAGGGGGAGTGTTGTGGAAAACATGTGGAATGAATGCAACAAATACAAAAAAGAAGAAGTAGAAGCACGCCTCCTCCGCATGCAAAACATGCAAAGATATGTGTCACTTTCAAACAAAGATATGTGTCACTTTCAAACAAAGATATGTGTCACTTTCTATTTATTAATCATGCTTTTATTCTTGCTATAAAATCGAGGACGTAAAGAAAGTTATGATGAGAAAATACAAAAAAGAAAAAAAATTCATTAGTTTTATTCTTCATTATTTTGCTATTAGTGGTTGTTTAATTATTTTCACAACAGTTCTTTCTAGTTTTTACAATAGTCTAAACATTTGACTTGCTAAGCTATACTATAGGAAGAACAAAGTGGAGCTGGTCACCAATTGGTCGAGACTACTGAGCAAGTATCAAAATAAAACAACGACAACTTGGGTAATTCAAACTTATGAAAATTACTTAAAATGGTATTGTCGTTTTTTAATTACTTTTAGGGCATGTTTGCAAGTTTTATTTTCAAAAGCAATTTTTGATTTTTCTATTCTTTTGACGGTGATTTATGTTTGTAAAAGTAAAAGAAAA
This sequence comes from Pinguicula moranensis, assembly GCA_028565015.1. Classification (NCBI taxonomy): domain Eukaryota; kingdom Viridiplantae; phylum Streptophyta; class Magnoliopsida; order Lamiales; family Lentibulariaceae; genus Pinguicula; species Pinguicula moranensis. Next base: position 3,629 of record JAOWBN010244559.1, on the reverse strand, counting down.
AATCAAAATATAAAAACTAATCTATGATTGTTTATGAAAAAACTAATTTTGCAAAGTTTCTTTTGAGAAGGACACGCATTCAGACGCTGCATTCAAATAGACATGGGCATTTTTCAATCGAAAATTGGCTAATCGTCGATTTTCGGACCGGCTAAAATTGGAAGTTTCGCAAACCGGTTATAAAACCAGAGGTTTGAATAAAAAAAATCAAAAACATTAAAATCGCAGGTTTCCGAAGGTTTCAACCGGCCGGAACCGACCAGAATATTTTTCAAAAAATAAAATATAGTTTTGGCCGGTTGGTTTTCCAGCGAAAAAATGCCGAAAAATTCAAAAAATTTAAAAAAAAAAATTGGACACTTTTCCGGCGGTTTCCTGCTGGATTTCCGCCAGAAAACCTCCGGAAAAGTTGTCAATTTTTTTTTTAAATTTTTTGACTTTTTTTGGTATTTTAGGGTTTAGGGTTTTTAGGATTTGAAAAGTTATAAAAATTATAAAGTTATAAACTTATAAAATTTTAAAAGTTTATTACTTTCAACTTATTAATTTTTTTAACTTATAAAACTTAAAATATTGTACAAGTTACAACTTATATAATTTATAAAATATAAGAACTTAGTAACTTGTAAAACATAAAAACTTAGTAACTTGTAAACTTTTTTAACTTATAAAAACTTAAAAGTTAGAAACTTATATAACATGTACATTTTTAACTTATATAAATATAAAGGTTATACAATTTTATATATGTTTATATGAGTTTATAATGTATACAAATTTAACTTTTAAGTTTTATAAGTTAAAAAAATTTATAAGTTTTTTAGTTTCGCAAGTAATATAATTTAATCTATATAAACTATTAAATTTTATAAGTTATTAAGTTTTATAACTTTTCAAATTCTAAAAAATCTAAAACCCTAAAAATTATGAAAAAAATTAAAAATCTTAAATCCAAAATTTATAAGTTTATAAATTATAAAAGTTATACAATTTATATAATTTTATAAATTATATAAATTTTACAACTTTTCAAACCCTAAAAACCCTAAAAAACGTAGAAAACCTAATAAACTAAGTTTTATAACTTTTCAAACTCTAAGAAATCTAAAACCTTAAGAATCTTAAAAAAAACTATAAAACCTAAACCTTAAACTTATAAATTTATAAATTATAAAAGTTTTACAAATATGAGTTTTTAACTTTATCTCTTCAAACCCTTTTTTTAAATTCATTTATAGTTGAATTTAAACCCTTCCCCTCTTTTTTTTTTTAATTTTTAATTTTTTTAATTATAATATAAATATAAATTAATTTAAATTATAAATATAAATGCTAACGTACATTTATCTGTATTATTGTTGTAATTTTATTTATATTTTAATTTATAAATTATGTATATACTTATATGTAAATAATATTTATATATTAATATATTTATTATTATAAGTTTATTCGTTTATGGAACTTAAAAATATATTTTTTTATAGATTTATATGACAAATATAAAAAAAATTATTTTTTTCTAAAAAAAATAAAAGAAGTAATTTTTTTCTTTAAAGAGTTAAAATAAAACTCGGTTACGCCGAAAGTTTGAACCGGATTTAAACTGTGTCGGAACTGTCATAAAACCGTCTGAAATCGGCCTGAACCAAAACTGTTAACCGAACCGGACCGCCAATCGGATCGGGCAAAATCGGATATTCAAAGTTAGATTAAAATTTTCATTTTTATAAACCGGTGATTCGATAACCGCCAACCGAACTGCCCCATATCTTTTTATAAGCCGTAACTACTCCACTATACTATCACCGTTTAAAAAATAAATAAATAAATAAATAAATAAATAAATATGTTTTTTCATTTCGTTTCTTTAAATCCGATAACGATTTCTCAGTTTTCACTTCACATTTAAGAATTCGGACACAAATTTATTTCTCAACATATTTCTTCTCAACATATTTCTTCTTCTCTTTCCGTGAGCGTGCGCCGGGCGGCCGTGACCCCGACTATCTCCAGCCGTCCTCCGCGCAAGGCATTTCTTCTTCTCCCTTGGAATACGGCAAACATACCTCTCCTCCGTGCAAGGTAACCCTTTTGCCCCATTTTACTCTTATTCCGTGACGAATTTGAGGTAAAATTCGTCAACCCAAGTTTTCAATTTTTTGGGCATTTCTTCTGTTTATTGTAAAATTGTGATGTTATGCTTACAGACTTGAGATTAGTGTTGAATTATGTATTTTCTTCTGGATTTTTGTGGTTTTAGTGTTAATTCAGTTTGAACTTTCTTATGTGTTAAATGTGCAACTGGGATTTCCCTTTAGAGATGTTTATGAAAGTTCAATCCGCTCGCTCTTATGGTTATAATTTGTACGTGTTATGTAAAATTTCCATACATGAGAGACTGGTCTTATTTATGGGATGCTGTTTATTATGCCCGGTTGCTTGAAGAACTGTTCCAGTGTTATTAAGCGATAATTCTCCGGATAATATTCTTTTCATTTTGCGGTGATAAACTTGCTGAGTTATGTTTCATGTTCACAAGTAGGAGCATGATTAGGATTTTACAGTCTGTGCGCTGCTCTGTTTGCGGAGGTTGCATTTGGATTTTGATTCTCTGGAATGATAATCTTTCAATATAAGTACGCGGGTTAAATTAATTGATTGCTGGTAGATTAAATCATGCTCAGGTTGATGAGTTGTTATGTGAAGTAGTGGCTGGACAATTGGACGTCATCATGAAAAATATTAATTCTCTTTTGCTATTCGTTTCCTGTATGTAAGAAATTATTCTACCAACTTAGTTATGAGTTTTCAAAAGTAAGATGTTCAACTTCTTTGCTGTCACCCATATGCCCATGTCATTTAAAAAAAGTTTTTAGTGCCAAGTATTACTTTTGGAATGATGACAAAAGCTTTAATTGCAAAGAAAGAAGTTTTCAACATATCTACGAGTGCATACCTGTTTGCTTGTTTTATCATTTCTTGTTTTGTTTCTATATTGGCTATTGAGTTACTCAATCGATTTAAAACATTTTTGTTATGCTTACAAGTGTGTGCTGGCTGAGATCGAAATCGACATTCTGAGATCAACGCTTGTGTATCTTTCTGTTGAATTAGCAGTTAATCAGAGCACTTTCTATCGTTACAGAGAATCAAAACGTTTATTTGGTCACATTCAAGATTAGAGAGGCATCCGATCTGAGCTAAACGGGCCAAAACCGTTTTAGCCCGGTCCGGACCGTTTCCGTGCCCACCCGGTTTAAAAACGGACGATTTTAGGCGGTTTAGGACTGCAATACGGGCGGTTCGGGATAAACCGTTACGGATACGGTTTATCAAATTTTGATTCGGGCGGGACCCGTTTAGACTGCATTATTTTTTTATTTTTTTTCACTTTACATTTTTTATTATTTAAATCTTTATAACCTATAAAGTTACAAAAATAAACTTATAACTTATAAATTTGTAATTCATATTTATATCTTAAGATAAGTTTATAAGTTTCATATATATGTATAAGTTTATATAAGCTTGTAATTTATATTTCATACCCTAAGTTTATATAAATTTATAACTTTGTAATTTAAGAATATAACTTATAAATTTTGTAACTATAAATTTATAAACTT
>JAOWBN010244548.1:0-11903 GCA_028565015.1 Pinguicula moranensis | reverse complement strand
TTAGATATGGATCCTATCAGGTTGCTCTATCTGGTGAACTGAAGAATTAAATAATTAATTATGTGAGACATAATTGGCGAATTTCACTGACGAGATTAAATTGGGTTTTGGTGGGACCACCCAATTTAATTGTAATTGGATTTATTGAGATTAAATCCAAGTTATTTGCAATTGGGCTCGAATTAAATTCGAGCCCAAATCATTTAAATTGCAAATTGGGCCTAAAGCCCAATGAGATATATGCATATCTCGTTTAAGTCGGTCGAAGGGATAAGGGATGAGATTTCTGTGCCTTCTTCTCATCACGAAAGAACAGAGACTTCACGTTGTCTTCTTTCTTCGCTTCCGCCGTCGTGATTGTCGCCGGAAATAGGGTCTAGCAGCCCCTTCACTAGCAAGGGAGTACTCCGGGTAGCGAGTCGCCTCGTTCGGACTTCCGTGGTCGCGGATTTTATCCTAGTTTCTTACGGGTTTTGATTTTTCCATTCGGGTTCTTCATCAAATCACCGATTAAAGGTAAGTCCGGTTATCTCTTGATCTTAGAACATGGATTAAACTGGTTTTTGGCTTCGATTTCACGTATGGTTTGGATTTGTAAATTTCTGAAATTTTTGAAACCAAGCTATTTGATCCAACAAGAATTGTGTATGCTCAAATCTGTAAATTAATCGTGATCGTTCTTTTCATTTGTAATCTAACAGTGGAAATTAGAAGCTTCTAATGGAAGCTGGTTCATCTAATCTCATCCTTACACGTGTCTTGATAATCCTATGGCTGCAAAGTTAGCTTCTCGAGGAAGCTGGAGGCGAACCGTTGAAATCATCTGAAGCGTTTGTTGTTTGACAAGATCATACGTCTGGGGCTTAGCGGTGTAATCGACAAAATTCAAGCCATTCATCTTATGATTGATCGAGTATAATTGATCTCATCTCTAACATATCTTGATTGTTGATCAGAACTCATCCTACGATCAGGATTGAAGGGAAGGACTTGATATAAAAGCTATTTTTTTTGAGAAACGTGACAATACACGAAATTATCTTTCTCTCTCTCGATTACAACTCTCTAAAATCCTCTCCGGTTGCTCCGAGTGAACCTCTGGTTCTCCGGTGATTTAGTTAGATCTAACCTATTCTAATTGGTTAGATTGATTGTTAACATTGTGATCGATAATCACGGTGTTTTTTGGCATCTGTTTAGCTTATTTCTGAGTTTTTCGATAGCTGTTCTTGAAGTTATTCTTGAAGGTAGTACATTGTATATTCTTTTTTGATTTCTGAGAATATAATAGAAGCTACAAGAGCATCCGATTCCGGAGCTCAACGTGGATTATCCAAATCCAAGGAGACGGTGAACCACAGGCCTTAACTCGTGTTCTCTTTACAATTTTTACTACTTTTCAAGTTTTATTCTATTTAACGCCTATTAACAAGTTTGTTACAAGTTTGAAGAACAAGATAGACAGAAAATTCCAATAGGTAATTTAAATCTTTCACATGCAAAAATGTCTGATTTACATATTCAGTATTATTCCAGATTTGATCAGGGTGAAATGGATTGACCGGGACAAGATTCCGTATCCGGGGTTCAGTGATCGGGTTTCTTGATGATAAACTGTGATTTGTGACTCACCCAGAATCCAGATTACTATAGATTTGCTAGTTATCGTTCAGTAGGATGATAAATTTGACACATGTCTTCTAGGGTTGATAAATTTGACTTATTGTTTTACGAATTTACCCCCCATAATATTTAAAAAATAAAAGTCGAACATACTATAATGGAAACAATGCAACGTTACAAACCACAATAGTTATGAACATACAGTAAATGAAAACAACAGTTTAAAACAATAATGCAACCCACATAAACACAACAATGCAACACAACCGTTCAGTCCAAACATCAACCAACACGAATCATTACATCAGCCTAGTGCCCCCAGCTACCCAGCTATGTATGCATCAAATATAGTTATGGTCATATCATCGTGTTTTGTGTTCCACCCTTCAAAGGGCTCAACTGTATCGATGAATTTAGAAAAAATGATAGACGGCAAGAAAAAACCCGCAAGAATAATTAAAATAGCATTCTTTCTCATATAATGATGGTGTTTGTATGTGAATGAGACTGTAAAAAATGTTATTTTAAGCATCCTTGCGCGATTCTTGCGCTTTGTTTCTTGCGCTATATCATCTCTGATGCATTTAGTGGTCAGCATATCGGTAGATAGATCAGGCTACGGTAAACAATTGTAAAACTTAGGCACGCAATGCCTATTTTCTGAAAACAGGCATTGCGAGCTTGACCCATTTTTCTAAATGGGTTGGACAAGCATGGCACACCCCTAAAACAGGCTGCGTCGGGTTAGCCCGTTCCAACCTGTTTTGCCTGTTAACCCGTAAGACCCATATATACCATTTATACCCGTTTTTGTACCTATACTGCACGTTCTCCAGACAATTTAAGTGATGAGCCTTATTAACAAAATAACAAGATTCAGGAGCTTGTAACAAGAATTAAAATGAATCAATTAACCTGTAGTGGACCGTGGGGAATAAAGAACAAATAAAAGAACAATTTCACTTAAACTATCGACTACAAAAGTTTTTGGTTTCAGCATTGCCATGCAACAGTTCCTTGGTTTAGGGATCAGCCCCAAACTTTGCTTTCAGATTCAGGAGAAATAAACAAAACAAAAGATATTGTGTCGATATGAGAAATGAAGATCAAGTCTGAATTAACCACAACAAATAGCACTAGAGCTATCAAATGAGCCTTGATCACTAGAATTGTTTCCATCCCATCATAGCTTTTGTGACTTGTGAGACTCTGCAGAGTATTCAACAAACTTAAAACATCAGTACTCAGCTCTCACCAAAACAAAATGAGTAAATATAAGGACGACTGCCTAACATTTGAGACAATATCAGATTGCTCAGCCAAAAAAATGAGCGAATTGGGCCTGTCGGATACCTAAAGTGAGTTGGTTGAACAGGAATAATGGCCCACCAAGTGATCCCTGATTCAACTACTGATAAAAAAAAAAAAGCTTCCTGGAAATAGTTATTTTCTATAAAATTCTTTTACACATAATGCCCTAAATACATATATACACACATATACTTTCAGGACAATGGCATGGGCATATATAATTTGAGGGTTTAGTACCCACAATGGTCGGATTAAAATAAAAGTGGAATACTAATTATATTCTGTTTGATAACATCGGACTAAATTGTATTACTTACCACGTCATCCGTTAAGCATTAAATGTCCATTTTACCCATTGTTTTATCGTATATAATCCGTCACACTTAACCCTAGCCGCATTTCACTCGACGATCATTTCTCCCTTTTTCTCAAAAACATAGCCTTGCTCAAAATTCTCGCACGGTCGCTGTCTTCTCATTTCTTGACCAATCGCCATCTTCATGGCCCAAACACCTCCCTCACGCCACCGTGTCATGCTTCCAACGCGGTTAAGTATTCGTTTGGTTGCCGTTAGGAATAGTTCCTGTCTGAAGCCAACTGTCCCGTAAGTTTTCTTTGACGAGCCAGAATCCTCTTTCCCAAGGACATGCAATAGGAAAATTTCAACCCAAGTAGGCAATTAGTTGGAAAATCCCAGATAGATAGAGGATCCCAACCTCGTTGGCCACCTCCGGCTTCTCTCCTTTCACTGAGTGACGGTATTGATAGCCCAATGGAGACGGTCGAGCACTCCTCATTGGCATCCTTCCTTTCACCTGGCGACGGTGTTGATAGCCCAAAGGAGAAGGTCGAGCACTCCCCACCGCCCAATACACCTATGCGTAAGACAAATTTACGTGTCCGATGCATTAGACAAGTAACAAAATTGAGTATTTTAACAGACTTTTCGCAATCCATCGTCAAAACTTCTCGGAGGATGTGGATGACGAAAGGCTATTTTTAGGCTACTGAGAGGAACGGGATGGCAATGAAGATCCAACTTTCCTCAAGCTCCCACTATGTGACCCATACGCGTCAACTAGTGGCCCAAATCCGATTCAGATGAAAATGTAAGTTAATGGTGGTGTTTCTATTTGGCTATAATTTGTACAATTTCCTTTTGTTAAATCTGTGTAATTTAGACAGTTTCATATTTTTTGAATAGAGTATAACAAAAAAATATGGACTTTAATGGCTTGATTGGGTAGATTGAGGAGGAAGGACTCCTGGCTGGAAGGAAGGCAAAGCTGTTGAAATTTGATCTTGTTGTTGGCTATGCATGTTGTTTAATATTTATCATTTTCAACTTCAATTCTCTAGAACTTGTCAACTGGTTGTTGTCTCTATTGTTTTTTAATGTGAAATGTTGGCTTGACCTTCAGTTAATTTTGGCTTCATCTGTTTAATTTTCGTTTGGATTCGTCTGGTTTTACTGTCAACATTGTTGTTTGTCATTTCTTATGAACAAACAATGATACAAAGATACAATTCTTTTTGCTACCTTTTCTGTCGATGTTTTGAATCATGGAAGAAAAGAAAAGAAAGTTGTCAACAAAGAACAAAATTAAACTTAAACAAGGTTTTACTAAACATAACATAAAGTTAGAACCCTGGACCAACACTGATTTGATATATCCCAAAACAAACTAAACACTTACAAGGCCTGCAAGCCAATGTACATAAGTTTTTACAACACAACTAATATATACAAAAGAAAACTAAACACCTATGAAATTGTCAGAAAACATAAGTCCCAAGTCTCATAAGGTTAGGTGCTGAAAATGTCATAAAACTCAAAACTAGTTTGGCCCATTTAGTGAGTTCACAACATTCATCTCGCCCCACTACCCTTTCAATAAAAATTTCATTTGATGCTCCCTCTTATCTTTCCCATGAATCTTCCATAACACAAATTCTGAAGGGTCATTCAGAAGTTATTTTACAAGATCACGATGCTGCTCATATCCAAGTGATGGAAAATCTTCAAGGTTCTCTGAAACAAATGCAACCTTCTTCTCCTCCGCTTCGGTGCGGGAACCTGCATTAAAATCCAGCAACTTCGAACCTTTCAGCATTAATTCCCCTAAGTTTGAGATACTCTCCGTGACTTTTTCGTAGAAACTATGTTGGGAGGATAGTACATCAGTCTTCTTCTTCTTTGTGACCCCGGAACCAGGTTCAAGAGTAGACAAATGGAGGAGGATGTCTTCTCAATGGGTTCTTCAAACTTCTCAGCTGAATCAACACCATCAACTTTGTTTTCATTACAGGACACGTAATTCTATACCAACGTATTCGCATCATCTACAACCATCCAGTAATCCTCGCAAATACTCCCTTGTGCATAGTATTTACCGAAGATATCACACTAATCGTTGTATAGGGGAAATATTTCTCCTTGATCAGAGCAAACTTGTGCTTCATCGCTTGAGAAAGAGAGGTTTAGGAAAGTGGGATAAAACAGTCAGGTGACACCATCAATAAGTAAATGTTTCAAAACATTTTCAACACAAATACCTTCAGTAGCTCACTCTAGATGTCCTGGCTGGCAACGACTGGTGTGTGTGTGTGTCTGGGTCAATTGTTGTCCCACTCTGCTGACAAAATCACTTAGAATGCCCCATTGGTTCCTTCATATACGGATCTTATTCTCCGTGTTCTTCTCCTGCAACATGCTTCCCTTCACAAGTTCTCTTATTTTGGTTGCACGCCTCAGGTGGAAACCCTTCTTCCACCCAGACCCAACTCTATATCCCTCTAGTGCTAGTTCTTTGCATGCCACGATCATTGCTTTTTCCTCTTTATGATTGAAGTACATTTTTCTCACAGGCGAACTCTGTTTGGCCTTTCTGTATGGAGAGCTCTTTTCAGTTCTCATCGGGCTCCTGAAAAGTTTCTTACCCTTAGGTTTCGGTCTTGGTGTTCCCATGTAGGGTTTAGGGTCCTGGGTGTGCTCCAATCAGTTAGGGTTCTCAGTTTCCCCGCTCTTCATCCTATGTCACACATAAAAAAGCAAGAAAAATCACTAATACGCAATTGTAGAACAATACAAGATCAAACATCTTGTGCAAATATGTTTCACATAAATAGAGTCACAAAACACATAAATAATGAAACACAAACAAATGAATGTTCAAACAGATTAAACCATCCGACAATCATGGAAACAACACAAGCAACCAAATATCACCCATCTGGCGATATAGAGTTGGACTAAGCTTCGTTGCATGCCTGCCATAGTTCAGCTACCATGTCATCACGCTTCTAAGTCCATGCTGGTGAAGAATGAGGAATCTAAATGTATTGTTAGCACTGATTTAGTAGTAAGCATTATTTAAAGGATAACATGGGCATTGTGGTTACTTGGAAACAAAGTGTCACTGCATTATGAGTCTACAGGCTTTGGGGCAGTAGGAATCTATCCTTCCGTTTGATCACGGTGTTAAGCACCTCAAGGAAGGTCGCACTTATTGTTTGCACATTCCTCTCAAAATTAGTTTGAAGTATCATATTCTTCTGGTGGTGGGCTAATGTACAATGGAAAATTGTTGTCTACAAAACTCTTAAAGGCTATCTCGTGCATCCTGAGATTGTGGAAGAAATCTTGGTTGTTCCCTTAGATTAGTCTCTAGAAATGTCATTTGTTCAAATATCTTATCTAGAATAAGTACTTAGGTGGAACATTGCGCTTACATTTCTATTGTGCTTTCTCATACTCCTCTTGTCTCACCAATCCAACAAGGACCAACATAATAGTCCTCAACATATTGAAGAAGACAAGTAATTTTCTAGGGTCCATGGCGCTATGAAACATAAAACCCAAAGCATAACAAATCCAAGAATGTAATACAACAGAGTTAACGGAACAGAAAACCCCAACATAAGAATAAACCTGTAAACAACACTAAAATCTCAACAGTAATCAACACTGAAATCTAAACAGTAACCTACATTGAAATATGAAATCCATGGTTAATGGAACGAGAAAACACAACATAAAAAATCTCAACAATAACCAATAGTAAAATACAAATTTTTTCCTAAATACAAATCCATAAACAACTTCAAAAATTGCGTATACATACTCAAATACAAACATATATATGAACTCAATTTTGTGCAAGCACACCAACCTATGAAATATAACCCTAATTTGGGTGAATCTTCTACAAAACCCTCAGATCTAACAAATTTACAACCAAAAACATTAGTTCACACCACTAACTGTGTACTAGGACACAAATCTAAAGTAATTTTACCCTTTCCGTCAAGATAAGCATATGGTTGTGCAAGGCTTTCATGCGGTAGCAGCTCAACCGTGTACGGCCAAATCTTCGTGAATACATAACTGCAGATGGACGACTATGAACCTGCAAGAAGAAATGCGAGAGAATAAAGCCAGAGGAAAGTAACGGGAGACGAAAGAAATAAGATGAAGACGAGTTTGTTAATGCATGAGAAGAAACAAAGCTGCAGGCGAGAGTTGAAGAGAAAATGTGAAAATATCGATGAGGGGGAATGAGATGTAAGGGATGGCATTTTGACAAAAATAATGCCAAAATGAAGGTAAACCGGATAACTTGAGACATTTTCAATCCAAACATCAATGTCAAGATTCTGAATCAGCGATAATTCGGTTACAATACCGGATTGAATGATTATATCCTGGGATCTAGAAAAAAAGGGGTATGAAACTGCTTTTGCGTGTGTATAACTCCATGATCCTTCATTTATCATCTAGTTATCTTGCTACCAAACTGGATCTATCTGTATTGCTCGAAAAAATAGTCAACATTTGAGGGATCCCAACAAATAGTAGATAGTATCGTTATCGATAAGAAATAATGGATTATGCAAAAGAAGAAGATTTATATGTTATTTAAGTAGGGATGTCCAACGGTGATGGCATACCGGAACCCTACTATATTGGTACCGCTAACTTATAAGTAGCAGGATCAACCATGCTACTGCTACCGTTAACCGCTTCACCATTACATACCGGTAGTAGTACTACCGCTACTACAAATTTCAATTAAATTTTTTTTATTTAAATCCAACCAAAGTCCAAAACACAAGATAATTCATAAGTCATAAGTAACCAAAATCCAAAACCAAAATGAGTCATACATAAACAAGCTTCCCAACACAAATAAAATGTTACTTTAGTTTAGGCCAAGTTAGTAGACTGACAAGGATTTGTTGTGGAGTTGCATTTATCACTGCATACCACATAAAACAAGTTACAAGTTACAAAAAAAAGTAAAGCAATACATGAAAATAATTTAAAATCAATATAATTACCTGCATCAAGTTCGCACATGTCTGGATCCTCTATCTTATTCAAAGTCTCTATCTCGTGTCTCGATCGTGTTGGGGGCAAAGAACTTCAGATAGCATACAAGACACGTTCCCTAATGAGTAAGACAAATTCAGATGGTACATTCGAAATTAGAAGACAAGCACATCTCTTACAATTTGAGCTAGAAATGGATACTTTGATTCATTTATCTCCCACCACTGTAGAATTGAAATAACTCATGCCCTGATCATAATTTTATCCAAATATTTCTCTAACTTCGACTTGGTATCCACCATATTCTTCACAGACCTGTAGAAGGTGTAACCAATCATCATATCATCCCCAATCGACTGATTCTTTTCCACACCAACCTTTCGGAAAGAGAATGAACCGTATCACTCATTGTGCTCATCAAACATTTCTTGCAAAGAACTCGAAATAAGTACATCCGCATCATCACTTTTTTCCTTGCTCATTGTTAATGACAACCAATAAAAGAATCAATCCAACTTAACTGGAGGATCCATAACAGTAGCAACAAATAAAAACTTGTTCAGCATTCAGCTTATACTTCAGGTTCACACGAGTTAGTTGCCCCCAATACTTGTCATACTTTTTCTGCATAGTCTTGGCTATCTCACTCAAATACATATCTTTACTTGAAACATGCTTAGTCAAATGCCTCTCAATCTTGGCCACCTTCTATAAAAAATAATATGAGCAATATAAGTATTCGATGCAGAGAACATCAATTTAACATCATAGAAACTACAAAAAAATTAATGAAATGATTGATTTGAATCCAATCATAAGGAATAGGAATTCCCTTCTTCGCATCACCAACCTAGTAATCAATTAGATTATGATCATTCAACATATCTTCAAATACCAATCAATACTTTAACACTGAAACAAGCATAATATGCGTGCATTCTACCTCGCATAGATATCAAGCTGCAACAACCCCCTTCCTTCCATATTTCAATTGGCAACATACCTCTTGGAGCTGTCATGTTTCTTTGGTGACGTCTTAACATACTTAACAAGACTTATTGTCTTCTCCACAGAATCACCCATATCAGTCAAACCATCTTGCACAATCAAATTCAAGATATAAGCATTACATTTCACATGTAAGTTCTAGTTGTCCCTAATGATGGCACCATTCGTACTTCAAAGAATTTTTTTTGACGTCTTATAAATTCTGCCAAAGTTGAGTCATTGTTCTTGGCATTATTGACGGTGTTCATCAAAACCTTCTCCAACCCCAAATGATCCATACAATCTTCCAACTGTTTAGATATGGAAGTCTTTTTGTAGTAAGTGATTTGGTGAAACCCCTGAATCCTCTATGTACCACCAACTCTTATCAATGAAGAGTGCAATAAGATACATGTTAGTAATATTCTGGGAAGATGTTCATATGTCTGTAGTGAAGCAAGTTCGAGGCCCCAACTCCATCACATTCATCTTCAACTTTATATTTTCATCAAAATAAATAACAATGCAATCTCGCATTGTAATCTGCCTCGTGATGCTCGGAAAGCATGGTTCAAGTTTATGGATCATCGTATTAAACCTTGTCTTTACAATCATCCTGAATGGCAACTCATTCAATATTAAATGCTCTGCAAATTGGCTGCCGAATTTCTTTCCTATCATATATGTCCACCATCAGCTCTCCAACTTCACTTCCTTTGGATGAGCTAGCATCACGAGTTAATTTTATTGTTATGGGTCAAGTATCATTTGTTCGATCCAATAACTGTGACATCCCTTGTGGTGAAATCTCATATTTGATGTCCCATAACACTGATGGTGGATTCCAACATCATTGTCGCAATAATTACACTTAACCCTAGGATCATCTGAATCACCACTTGGAATCTTAGTAAAGTATTGCCACATCAACGAAGGCTTATTAATTTTTCTTTTTTTAGGGTCAGGTGTGACTTGGGTAAACCCCTCTACCTTATCATTCTCCATCTCGTTAGGGTGCTCCAGATCTATAACATCGAAAAGAGGCAATGAAGATGAATCTCCCAAAGATATAACTTTGCACCTCTTATTTTTCATCTGCCAAAAAATCATCAAGGGCAACACACAGGTAAGTTTACAAGTACGACAAGGACAACACACGGGTAACATCCAAATGAGAAGAGGACACGAACAAATAATTTTTTAAATAACTTTCAAGCCATCTGAAGGACAATCAGTTAAATGATTAATGGAGCAGTAGGACTAGAAGGACGATGGGGAGCAGACAAAATAGAAGTTAACATTGATAATATATACTCATCTTGTAAGTGGCCAAAAAAGACAAATGTGGTAGGAAATCATCCAAAAAAGTCTCAAAGTAGGAATCATATATATATATATATATATATGCTAAAGTAGAGGTCGGTCCAGCACACCCATCACGGGGCAATGGGCGTGACATTGGGGTACAAACTACTTGTTTTTTAAAAATGGGCAGGGCAATTTAGACCCATTTTTGAAAATGGGGTAGGCTAAACCGGAACGCTTTTAAAATGGGCGTGCCGGCTTTGCAGCATAAAATTAATCTCTTTTTCAGTTTGGACAAATAAATAGGCTAAAATAAATTTGGCCTTTAAATAATTTGTAAGAGTTTGGACCTTGGGGTAAAGCCCAGAACAGGCTCATGTTGGATCCACTCTGTCATTGTATAGACTACAATTGGGATGGGTAGTATTATAAACAATTTACACCTAAGATATTTTTCTTTACTGCATCAATTTTTGTCTAGCGATCTAGTTTCATACGTGGATCTTTATGGATTCCATTCCCTCTGCTCTTTTCTAAAGACAAACTATATACTGTGAACCCCAGGTTCGATGCGAGACTCGAAATCCAATTTGGAATTTAAAATTTGGAAAAAACAAAAAAAATTCATTCATAAACCTGACACTACACCGAACATCGTCCACCTTATTCCTCCACACAACCCATCTATCATCTATGACTCGCCTAACTCAAGCTAGAGGAGTCCTAGGGCAACACGCCTTGCCACTACAACCAACCATATACCCCAGTTCAAACAAATTGATGATAGATGGGTTGCGTGGTTGCCAGGCCCCCTCCCCCTTCTTTTTTTTGAGCCTCCCTTATATTTATTTCAGACATTCATAAAATTTTGGGTTAGATCTGTCTAAATTTGCAAGTGCAGAGCATACATTTATCATTATCTGCACCCTGGCATCAAACTTTCATCAGTAAAAAAGATTCCACCGCCTCTCAAATTTTCTTTTGTTAGTGACCGAATTATCATAACTGTCACCCAAACATACATACACTTGACGATGCACACCTATTCCAGACCTGACACTGCGCCATCTCTATGCAACATTCTGCATATGCTGAAGCAACCTTGCACTTCCCATGTGTCTCTGCTTGCCATCGCCAACCGTCCTATTCATGTTTTGCAGCATTCCTCCCCCAGCCTATGCTCGAGTCGACCAAGTTAAGGTGTATATGACCTGTATTTTCTTACTTTTTCTTTAATTGATATTATGTGTTTCATATATATTACATTGTTTCAGAATATGTTTGCTCTTGGTTTATTGTATCTTGTGTATGTTCAGCTGGCTGAGAACTCTGAAGTATTTCAAGA
>JAOWBN010244537.1:0-11904 GCA_028565015.1 Pinguicula moranensis | reverse complement strand
TTATTTTAGTTGTTATGCTTTGTTTATGTGCCTTTTTTTTGAATTATTTTGGTCCTTCTGCATTGTATACTAAGGTGCAGTTGTCTTGGTTTTGTGTTGTACAGAAATGGCTGGATCTGAACACGAACAGGAGGACGACACTTCAGAGTTCTTTGATGAGGACGTACTCGCCCCCCCAAAAAAGAATAAAAGTATGTGTTGGGAAAAGGGTCTTAAAGAGTGGGAAGATTCAGTACATAGTACCAGACCCGCCATATATTCCGAGAAAGGTGTATTTCACCCCAAATGAGGATAAGCCGCTAATTATCGTCTTAGAAGATCTAGCGGTGGAAGGATGGAATGCCTGACAAGGATGGAAGAAAGGTACGTATGAGCGAGCATCTAAGAATGTCAACACTATGTTGGGAGTCGCCTTGACTACGAAAATATCGAGAATAAAATGCACAATTGGGCGAAGGTATACCGCCTACTTAATGAGTTTTTTGCAGCGTAGCGGTGTTTCTTTCGACAACACTATACACACGGTGATGATGGACTCTGAGACCATGTGGGAGGAGATCAAAAGGGTACGTTACATACGATTGGTCACTTTTAGTAGTGAAGTTTAATGCTATTGCTCACATTTTTTTTGGATTTTTTTGGTATTTTACATTTGGAAAATTACAAGTTCTTGGTACTAAGAGGGAAGGCATTTCCATATTACGAGGTGTGGGGAGAACTTTTCAGCACGTACCGAGCCGGGGGGGCAAGAGGGGTTCGATCATGGTAATGTTGAGAGAGACGTTAGGAAGACGCCTGCGGTTGAGGAGGTCTTTGGCGAAACTGAAGATTCATCACTAGGTGAAGTTCCGGACCCCGTGAACACTCCTAAGTCCCCACAAGTGAACTCTCCGGTAGGTGAAGGTCGAAATTAGTCGTTTGAGGGTGATTCTAGTGGAGGCGGTTGAAGCGTAAGAAGAAGATTGTTAGCAGGCCCGATGATGTATCTTCAGAAGCTGCGGTCACCCTAAAAAAACTCAACGCACTCTGCATTAAGTTCATGGATGATGGATCAAAGAAAGAACACAAGACTGATGCGTTGTTTGAGGAAGTCGCATCTTATACGGCGCTCACTTTTGGAAAGAGGATCAAGTTTGTTGATCATCTAGTCAAGCATGACCAACAATACCACATTTGCCGAAGACTAGACGAGGAGGGACATGTTGCTTTTGTTCGCGCTTTCCTTGATGGGGAGCTAGGTTGAATTGGTAGCATCAGATCTTGTTATTCCATTTTGTTCACACTGACTTGACTGTTGGGGCACTTTTGTTAGGATATCAAACGTAAGACTAAACGCTTGTTATTCCGTTTTACTAGCAATGTTTGGACTATTGGTAGGATACCGAACTTGGGACATAAATCTTGTTACTCCGTTTTGATATCAATGTTCACAGTGACTTGACTCATGTGGCACTTTTCTTAGGATACCAAACGTAGGACTTGACTAGCAATGTTCACAGTGACCACATATGTTCACTCTTGTTATTTCCGTTTTGAGGGTACCAAACGTAAAATATAACAACATAGGTTCACATCTAAACAGACGTTGGATTCAGATGTTACAAAGTCTTCCAATACAAAAGTGCAAACAATACTAAAACATATGGTACAAAGTTCATAAGCGACAAAGCATAATGGTTGGACCACCACCATACAGAAAGACAAGAGTAATAGATACTACATAAAGAACTCATCAATCCATGCGTTGGAGCTGCGTTGATATGTGATGCAAGATGATGGTTGGACGGGGTCAAAGAGACGGCAGACAAGGTTCGGTTGCTGTTCAAAAACTGCTTCAACAATGATCGGGTGGTCACTTTCATCACTGTCGGATGGAGTTTTTGTCAAATCTACAATTTAGGGGGGGTGGGGAGGAAGCGGCAACTCAGTAGGTACCTACGACCCTCACTCTCGTACTTGCGCAATGAGAATCTTGTTGATTGTATTAGTCTGCGCTTCCTGTTCAAAAAGGTGCAACATACAATGTTATCCTTACGCACTGAATATTCGCACAAGTAAAGCATGAACTCACATAATAAAACAAAGATACAAGGCAAACAACAAAGATTCATTACAAATTCGCAAAGAAAAGAGACAAATTCGCAAACAAAATTTCAATACACAAATTAGCAATCAAAATTTCAAGAATTGAAACTACAAATTCGCAAACAAAATATACCGCAGGATTATTTCGAAGTCCAGCGGAAAATGGCAAACCAAAAACGCAAGCTTCATTAACACTGCCTCAAATCACGAATTACAAAAAAACGAATAATTTGGACCAGAAACCCGGAAATAGCTAAGCTTATAAACCCTAACTCGAAAAAAACCATAAACCCAAATCCCCCTCGCCGACCCTAAACCTTAATCGGAAGATCTTGGAGCCAAAAAAACGTACTCGGTCCCTGTTAGACGACACCGCAACGAGGAAGGACAGGGTGTATTCTCCATCGACGACGACATCGACGCAGAAGGGAATGGCTCATCGGCTCCTCTTCTCCGACAAGAATCACGCAGCAACCCGGATCCTCTTCTCAGCGACGTGAAATGAAGAGGAGTTTGAATCTTTTTATACCTAGGTATGCGGGGGCTTTTTGGACATTGCAGCAAAATAATCCTAATAAAGACTTAAATCAAAGGAAAAGGACAACTTACCAAACGTATGATGAGATTTAGTAAGTAGACTTTTGGATACTATACCAAATGCACGACACAATCCCTATCACTCAATTGACACCGAGTTATCCGCGACGTGGGATAATGCATATCCTGATACAAAACGCACCCTAATAGACCCAAATATAGACATAGCCACAAATGGTAACACATGGTGTTAGTGGCTATCGGGGCATCCTCAGGGCCATATTTGGCAATCTCATCCACGCTTTTTGTTGGTCGACCACTCAGGGCTGAACATATTCACAGAGATCAAAGGACATGGAAGCATCCCCAATCTATGTATCCAACATGAGACTCACTCAAGTGATTATTGAAATTGATTCATTCTTAGTTGTGAATTGTTTCAATAATCAGTGAACCCTCGTGGAATTGCCACACGGTCTGGCATCACATCCAATATCCACCTTAGCCAAGAAAATGATTGTACGGATCATCTCGCAAACATAGGGTCGGATTCAGAGGCAGAGCTAGGGGAGACAAGGGGGCCTTGGCCACCCTCAAGATTTAAAAAAAATTATATAGGTATTTTTTTTTTAAAATTTTGGTCCCCTTTAAGATATTATAATTATATTTGGTATCTAATATTACCAAATGACTGTCCAGCTTGAGTGGTAGAATTCGGAGAACTTTTTCCTTTGTAGTCAATGCATCGAATCTATGTTTTGCCACTATTTTTTGAATAATTAAAAGCTACAACAAAAGGGATACGGGGATTCAAAATCTGGTGGGGTAGAGAAATTTACTCATTCGAATCAGTAAGCAATAACGAGATTTGTAGCTATTTATGATTCTAATAAACTATTATCTATATTAATTTTAGATAGTTTTTAGTATTTTTTTTTATAGTTATTTAATATAATTATTTTTTATAGTTGAATTTTATCTAGATTGTTAATAAACCAAATTCCAAACTTTTGAAATTGTTTCTATTATAAAAAGCAATTATTGGTACAAAATTGTGGAGACAACAATCATTACAATTGTTGTCTAAACAAACTTCTTAATAAAAATATTTTTGAAATAATATTTTTATCAAAATATTATCTAAAATAACAGTAATATTAATCTTGTATTTTTTATAAGTTGATTCTACCTGTTTTAACTATTTCAGTTTATATCACAATATTTGAACGTGCATAAAAAATCGATCGGATCAAATTTAACCCGACCTCTACTCATACCAAAAAAATGTGGCCCCTCGCTTAAAATCTTGGTTCTGCCTTTGGATGGATGGAATCGGTCAAGATTTTGATCATCCCTGGAGTCTCCCACTTATGATTTGGGCAAAACTGGCCTTCAATGCATCAAACATTCCCATAATTAGGTAAGGCCCCCCACTCCTACCCGTCCTCCACCCCCACCCCACACTCCACATCCACACCCAAAAAAAAAAAAAAGAGAGAGGAAAAAAAGAAGAAAGAGAGTATGGGAAGCTAGAAGATACATTCTGACCCACAGATCTCGAATCCTTACCCGATAAGGGTGGTGGATGGGAATAGATAAGTAAACATTCAAGTTGATTGTTGCAGACGCCGAAAAAGTGAAATAGCCCACCGAATTAGCATAAGAATAAATGAATAATCCGATGAATCATACATAGCATAGGTAGGCATCCTACCTAAGAACCAGAGTCTAGGGCCGCTCTTTCCCAATCCTAACCAGCGGAATAGGCCTCTTTCGGGTCGGAAGCAGGGGCGGAGCCAGGGGGCCATGATCCCTCCCCAAAATTTTAAAAAAATTATTTATACATGTATTTTTTTTTTAGTTTGATCCCCCTTAGATATATTAATAGTATTTGATTATGTAATATGTCATAAACGTTGCTTAGCTAATTTGGTGAAAATTGATGCAATTTTCGCCCAAACATCGAGGGATCGAATCCCGTCATTGCGTTTCAAATCTTTTTGGAAAATAAAAAGCAACAGTATGAGGCCACAAGTATTCGAACCTTCAGCTGCCAAATCCTTTCAACACTTACTGTCACTAAGCCAAATGTCTTTCACGTCATTTTATGATTCTAATAACTAATATCCATTATTTATGTTTGTTTCAGTTTTTAATATATATATATATAGATATTATAGTTTTTAATATAATTATTTTCTTTAATTTAATTTTTAGTTGTATTTATGCTCAAGCAAATTCTAAAATTTTAAATTTATTTCTGTTGCAAAAAAGTTTATTATTTGCGCAAAATTATGGAGACAACGATCATTATCATTATTGTCTAAAATAAATTTTAATAAAAATATTATATAAAACAACATTAATATTAATCATTCATTTTTTTTCCTATCACAACATCTAAACGTACATACCCGATCAAACCAGATTCAACCCGAACCCGATCTAGTTTGCTCAAATTCAAAAAATTTAGCCCCCCTCGCTTAAAATCTTGGCTCCGCCCCTGGTCTGAAGGCTTCCTTCAGTGAGTGCGCCTGTTCAACTTCAACTCTTTCAAATGCTGAATCTGAAGAAGCAACTCAGGAAGCTAAACGCCACGGGCAATGGCCAGATAATCTCTAATTTGCAACCAACTAAAAAACCCAACCTGAATTCATAGGGACTAACGTGAACGGAAAAATGTGGGGATCACCCATTTCATCGCGCTCAATTGGGAGCCTTGTGAAGAGATCAATTGAAACCTTCTTGTATATCCTTCCGAACTGGGAACTAAAAAGGGAAAGCCAAGCTCAGGGGAACAACCCGAGACACTATAGGCGATCCATGTGTTTTTGCCTTAGGGGCGGAGACAAGGAATCAGGGCATTCCCCCTCCCCAGGATTTTAAAAAAAAATTATACATATAATAGAGCAATATCTTTAACCTTGAGGTCTCGTATAAAGCCCATTTTATTCTGGATGTTTTATGATTTTTTTTTAAGAATAAAATTGAAGTCCTACTGGGAGTCGAACCCAGATAGCTGGATTTAAAATGCAAAGTGTTAACCAATACACCATAGAACCTTGATGCCAAATTTTCAATTCTATAGATATTGTTTTCATATTTTTTTGGATAATTTTTTTAAATATTTTTTTTACAATTTTTTAATACAATTTTTTTTACAGTTTAATATTTTACTGGATTGGTGGTCAACCAAATTTCAACTTTTGAAATTATTTTGTTGTAAAGAAGTCGGCTGTTAGTGAAAAAAAATAAAAATAAAATGTCATTTGCTTTATATTAACTCAGTGTGAAGATGGAGAGAAAGGTCTTCCGACAAAACAGGCAGAGAGAATAATAAAGATGATGGCGAAATTCCTCAATGATAGCTTCAAAAATATTTCTTATCCATTTGTTTCAAAATATGAAATGCAAAAATTAAAGGTTCATTATTCCTCTTGGTTCAATTTTTCAACTCTATGCTTTTGTTATTTACTCTTTTATTAATATATTGATTCGATTTATTTTTACTCTTTTAATTTTTATCACAACATTAGACGTGTCTACCCGATTAGATCAAATTTGGCCCACTATATTAAACACAAATTTTTTGTTCTACCTCACTTAATTTTCTGACAATGACCATAGTCATAGATGCACGAGATTCTTTGTGCATCCATTTGGTGGAGACACACGATTACTTTCACTCTCCCTATATGCCACACCACACCACACCACACCACACCACACCCACCTCCACACCTTAAAAAGGAGGGATAAAATTGTACTCTAAGGCAGGGCCACGCCACCGGGCCTCGGACACATCACTCCGGCTCGCGATACTACCCGGTCATGGGTGGTTTGGCACATGATCATGACCTTGGGAATTAATCGGGCTTAGACCCGCTCGCTGTTATGTCCAGTTGATGAAATTTTGTTCGGATATCCCAGTTATCAAAAAAATTGTACTCTAGGTGCCCATTTCATCATGTTCATCCGATGGCCTTCTTATGTCAAGGTTCTGTTGTTTCTCTCCCGTACGTTCATGATTATATACCACCATCTGATTTTCAGACACGAGGCCCCTCGTCCCCACTTTTGTCACCATGGACTTCTGGATGATTCTACAAATGGATGTTCCCATGTATTTTTGCTTGCACCATTTTTTTCTAATATGCATTTGTACACTGCTTTGGATCAAGGAGCATAACCATCCCTCCTAGGAGAGATCAGATTAAAAAATATTTTTTTTACATATAATTTATTTTTATGCATAAATTATTGGGGGACGATGATATTCTTGAATCTTGTCCCCCTGCCTCTACCTCTGGTTGCATCATCAACCCTGTAAGTATATAAGCTCCTTATTTTACATTTTCTAGATGCTAATTTTCTCTCATTTCATAACGGGTGATATATGTGTGATCGCCTTTGTCCATCTAATTCTATTGAGGAAAAAAAGGGAAAAAAAGAAAAAAAAGGGAAAAGCATTTATTAATATATATTTATATATATACTACTTTGTACATACTATATTTTATATTTATATTTATATCTGGGGGAGGTTCAATGAACACTCCTAATTATATTAGTAGTGATACTAAATCCTGGCCGTCGATCTGATTAGAAATTGACGGTCAGGATTTATTAGAATTCCTTGTCATTAATAGAGGTGTCACCGATCGGATCCTGTAGCCATGATGCCATCTCATCCTCGTGCATAAACAGATGCATCTCCTTGCCGTTTGGTCGGATCTCCCTCTCCGCGTGAGTCACCACCTCGCTTCCTCCGGCAGTCCTCTTCGTCGGTCTCTGCTTCAGACTCTGTAACACCACTTGTCCGTTCTGCCACAGCATCTCCATGATCTCTTCGTTTCTGTCGATCGGTAAACACAAATTCCCCAATTATACAACTCCTCCATTCACAACCCACAACACACAAATATTTCAATCAACCAAACATCAAAAAGAACACTTACACTGCGGTCCTCTCGTCTCTTGAGAAATTGGAAGAATTCAAAACTGAGTACTCTTCTTCCATATCCTGAAAATTCGGAACCATGAGGAGGCAATTTCTTCGTAGAGACATATATCGAGTGACTATGGCAAGCAAGCTACAAAAGCTTTGCCCAACCAAGATTGTTTCCGTTGGACCAGCGATGGAGCCGGAGAAGAAAAAGGAAGAGACACAATGTTGTGTCGCCAGAGGGAAGAGACGCTTCTTGATCAAAACAAATTGAATTTTAACAAATCCTGGCCATCGATTTGTAATCAGATCGACGACCAGGATTCAATGTCACCAATAATGTAATTGAGAGTATTCATTAAACCGTTCCTTTTATATCTAGTGCATGTGTATCCATATATATATCTATCACACCTCCAGGTCTCTTCTGCATCATGTATTGGACAAACATCCACCCAGCACACAGGACTACAGGAGAGAGGCATTTTGAGAGACTCCCCCTCGACAACGCTTCCACGATGGCTGAATTCAGGTTTTTCAGCCCACACCAGGAGCTCTACAAGATTCAGAGTTGACACATTTTTCTTCAACTATCTCATTTTCCATAGATTAGCTCAGATACTAGTAATCTCTCTCTTTTTTAATTCTCTTTACTAAGGTTGTCCAGCGATTGAGGTATTGGTGAAAAATTGTTATCGCTTCCGCAATACCGTCGAAGCGGAAGCGGTGACTGAAATGCAATCTGCTATCTTAGTGGAAGCTATAGCGGTAGCGATAATGATTTTCCGCTAGTACTGTTACTATTTAATTTAAAAAATTTAAAAAATAAATGAAAAATATAAATTCACGGCAGTGTGTTATGTTTTCAATTTTTAAAAGAGTGAATCACGCTTATACACCATCCACCCCCGAGGGTTTTCAGTAAAGGGCTTATGGCTTTCAGTTCACTCTTTCAATTTCACTTTAAGAATTGAGAATTCATAATTTTTTGAAATCACAAATCAGACGTGAGTCGGCCGCTCTTCGCCTATTTTTCTCCTATCTCCTTCGTCACCACCTTCAAATTTAGAAATAAGGCACATTCTCTTCTTTCAGACGTGAGCGACTCTTATCATCTCCGTAAGTCTTCGTCCGCCTCCCTCCTTCGTCAACTGCCGGTCGCCTATATTTAGGATTTATAACTTTATTTTGTTTTTGACAATTATACTTGTACTCCTATTGGGAGGAAAATAAAGAAAGAGAAAAAGAAAAAAAAACGTTCTGAAGAAAAAGAAAAAATGGTCGACGAAGGACAACACCTTGTTGCACCTCTTTTGTCAGAATTTGATGGTTCGTGCGTGACGGGCCTCCATGCAATGGTCAGTGACCGTGAGCAGGCGGCTGAGGTGGTGCCGCGCATGGGGACTAGCGTGGCGGCAGCGGTTGGAGCATGACGAGCGGTTGTGGCAAATGAAGAGTCACACCGTTTTGATCCTCCTCGTGAAGGTGATGGGCCAATCTTTGGGACGTTGTTCCCAAACTTCATCCGACAGACACATGACTCGGTGGATGAGGGTGAGGGGACGATGATATGTATGTGAAAAGACGGAGGGCGTAGGTTGGCTGATGGTGTGACCCGAACGGTTGAGGGAACTCAAGCACCAGGCACTTCGCCTGTTCATGCTAATGAAGCATTTGTTGGTGGCTCAACGCACATTTCTGCATCCCAGTCGGTGGGCGTCTCACCCAAAGCACCAAGTGATATGGTAAGTGTCGTGGAGGAAGATGTTTCGATGGACGGGGTGGATAAAGATGAGTATGCTTGGGTAAAGCCTCGTAGGCGACGACGCCAACAATCATCTAAACCGGCAGAAGTGGATCCTGGCTTGCCTAGGCCAAGACCACCTCTTCCAAAGTCAGATTCTTTCTTTGTGTCAGATATTCCATCTTCCTGCACTGAAGCGGATCTACGTTGGATCTTTATGGCATTCAGAGTCATTCGTGATGTCTTCATTCCGCGCAACCAGGAGGTGTCTTCTCGTCGATTCAATTTTGTGCGATTCGCACCTGGCATAGACGTTGCTATTTTGGAGAGTTGATTAAATGGTATATGGATGGGGTGCTTGCAATGTATTTGTCTTTTATCTTTCTTGTCAAGGGGCCGAAAATGGGTGCGCCATAATGCACAACAACGATCGGCAAGGATGGCTGACCGTGGTAAGTCGCTGGTGGCGACCCCTTTTGATGCGGTTGGGTAACAACAACCAATTCAGCCGGAGGATACAAACATGAAGGTCCTAAATTTCAATCCAGATCCACAACAAGTTAAGTGGCTGGAATACTGCATTATTGGGAGATTATTTCCTGTCTTGGAGATGCCGACTGTTCTGGCGAGATTGAAGGAGTGTGGTTTGGAAGATGGGAATGTGATTCGTTTGGAGGGTGGTGAGATTATGGTATCATACCCATCTGATGCTATAATATTGAGGCTAGAAGCAAAGGGGGATTTTGGATAGGTGATCGGCCTATTTGGGGCTTGAGCATGGAGTCGAAGTAGAGCATATGGCACTCAGGCGGTGTGGTTGCAAATAAGGGGGGCATCCTTACATTGTAGGTATAAGGATTTCTTTTGTGAAGTAGCTTCGAATTTTGGCCAATTCGTACACTAGACAACAATACTTCTGCCCACAATTCGATGAACTGTGCTTGTATGCTAGTTCGTGTGAAAACTCAACAGTGTATTGATGAATCGGTGAAGGTGATGCTTTCCAATGAATGGTTTTCTGTCTATGTATTCAAGGAGTCAAACTGTCGTAAAGGTTGGGATATTCCATCTAGACATAATGTTTCCCGTCAAACTTTTGAACGCGTGACATTGTTGTCTTCAGATGAGTACCTGGAGCTCAACCGACGTGTACCTGGCTAATGGCCTTGCACCGACTGATGACCATAGTCGACCACTCACGCACGTGGATAATCCTATTGATACAGAGATACATGGTGAGAATTTACATGGGAATGTCATGAATGATGAGTCAGTGAATACTATGCCGAGGGCGAACGATGCTACAATTCTGCCAAAAATTCAACCTATATAGGGGAGTCAAAACTCCACAAACTCTGCCCCTTTTGGTCTAGACCCTTACATATTCAAGGCAATGAAGATGAAACGGAAAAGAAAGGACTCCATCTCGAAGAGACGCGAGCCACGTGCGCCATTAACTTTAGCACCGCGGGCGGCAAAACAGCCGCGAGGTGACAGTTATGTCGGGTAGGTTGAGCTATCTGCTCATTGTGCATCACCTTCAATGGGGGGCGAGCTTATAGCTATAGAAGATACAAGCCATGAGGCAACCGTATCAAATCAAGTGATCTATGAAGTTGAATTTATTTGGTCACTATGAAAGATGATTGGTCTACAAAGAGTGGAACCTGATGAGAAGATGGTGTCGCGTTTGATTCAAATGGAAGCCAAAGATGCTGCAAATGACCCACACGTTGCAGCAATGGGGGACTTCAAAAGATACTTTATGAAACCCATCAACGTTCTAGGCATGGAGGTTTGAGGTCGACCAGGGGCGGCACTTGAACGAATGTTTGAACATGGTCATGGCAGGACATTATGGAAGTCCATTTGGCACCAGGCGAGGCTTTGTATGACTACCTTCTTTTCGCTATGATGTTTAGTGATTGGAATGATTGCACCCTGTATGGGGGACAGTCATTGTCATAGTGTGTACACATACGTTTTCGCATAATTTAATTTTATTACTTACCCAAAAAAAATATTTGTACTTCTATATGCCGCTTTCTTCATCTTTCCTTAATATTAATTGACATTTTGTAATGATTAGTCATGCATCATTCCTTCGCTACTGAAATGTTGTGTTGCATTGTAAATCATATATATCAATTTACTCTTGACTAGTGATGAAAGTGATCAGCATGAAGCTGCAATTGTCTATGAGTGCACGCAGATGGTTTCATAAATTGTATTTTTATTTTTTTATTTATTAGCAAAATTAAAAATTTCCGCTATCGGTACCGCTACCTTAGCGGAATAGCGGTTAATGGATATGAAAACGGATGAATTTTTCAAATTCGTTAACTTAGTAGAAGTGAAAGCGGTGATAGGCTTACCGCTATCGCTAAGACCGTTGGACAATCTTACTCTTACTTTATCACTAACTCTTTACTTTATCACTAACTCTTTTAATTTCTAAAAGGCATAGATACTATATTAATTTCTTAACTACTTCATAAATATTGCTCCATGAACATGATAAATTGCAAACCAATGGCGTCATCTCATTTGCCTGTCCTTGCATGCTTAATTAAAAATAATTTCTCTTTGAAAC
>JAOWBN010244526.1:0-11904 GCA_028565015.1 Pinguicula moranensis | reverse complement strand
AGGGAAACCATACCGATCTGGTGGAACCCCCGCATTGACACGGGTGGTCCGCCTTAACGGTTGAGGTGAGGGAGGGGTAGATGGACAATGAATAATATCACCCGAAGTACCTGGATGAATTGTGATGGGCAGTGGCACAGGTGTCTCCGAAGTTGAGGTAGGCAAGGTACTAAAAGATGGGACAAGCGACGCTTCCTCATGTACCTGTGACATAACTCTGGAATCCTACTCACTTCTCCATCACTTCCTGACCCTGCACTTGTGTCACATGGGAGGGACACACAATCTCTCCTACAGTTACTGTCTATGACTCATCTCTAACACTACTCACCTCTTCCTTTTGTCTGACATCTCCAATAATCATGATACTCTCCCCCTCTCGTCGTACACCAGGTGGCGAGTCCTCAAATGGAGAGGATGTCTCTTGTAGAAAGTATGGTTCTTGCTCTCGAAAGGAAACATCTTTACTCACGAATGATCGTTTCTCAACTGGGCTCCAACAGACATCCTTTTTGGGTAACGGAGTATCCTACGAATACACACTTGATGGCTCGTGAATCTAATTTTCCAACACCAGGCCGATTATCCTGCACAAAACACACACAACCAAATGGCCTTAGCTCAATCCAATCTCCTCGGGTGTCTGTCAATACTTCATGCAGTGAATACCAATTTAGAATTCGTGATGAAAGTCGATTTATCAGAAAAGCAGCAGTCATAACCGCTCGACCCCACAAGTATTTAAGAACATTCATCCCAAACATCCGACTTCTCGCAATTTCTAGTAAATGACGATTTTTTCTCTCTGCAACTCTATTTTGATCTGATGTATAGGGACAAGTGGTCTGATGTAAAATTACTTGTACTCAGTACCATTATCAGATCTCAAAACCTTCACTATTGCTCCAAATTGTGTCTAAACTTCTCTGTGAAAATCCTTAAAACAAGCTAAGACTCCATTCTTAATTTTCATCAAATATAACCACGTCACACTAGAATGACAATCAATAAATGTCACAAAATAGCAAAATCCATTAAAAGTCGAAGTTGGGCAAGGCCCCCAAACATCATAATGTACCACATCAAAAACAGTTGAACTCCTACGACCAGAGCTAACATATGAGCCCCTGGTATGCTTGTCCAACTCGCAAGCATCACAAACTAGCGTGTCTTTCTTAATCTGCGCGAGAAAACTAGGATACAATCGACTCATAAGGGAAAAAGAGTGATGACCTAATCGTCTATGAAACAATATCAACTTGGTCGTCACCCTCTTCTCTTGCTCAGTCCGTTCTGTTATTAGCGAAAGAGCTAATTCTTGACTCTTCTGATCTATGTACCACAGTCTGTTTTGCCATGTCCCAGTCCCAAGTACCTTCCCTGACCTTTTCTCCTGGAAGATCACCTGTGGAATATCAAAAATAACTTTACAGTTTAACTCAGGAATAGATGCACTAATAGAAAGAAAGTTTACTGGAAATGAGGAGACATGCAAAACTTTGGACAATGTTAGTGTGTCTTTGCATTGTATTGCACCTCTACCAACCACTGGTTGAGCGGTGCCATCTACGGTCTTTACACTGGAAGGCACTTTCAGGGGAGTATAAGAACTAAACTACCTGGTAGTACTTGCCACGTGGATGTTTGCCCCAGAGTCGCAAATCCATCCTGAGGGGCCAGTGGTTGATTTGGATGCGAGTGCAATAATATCATATGTACCTTTCGTGTGAAGAACCACATTACCCGATGTTTCTAGGGCAGTGGGTGGACCATCTCCAACACCTCCAAACTCATCTTCTTCAGCATCCACAGTCATGTGTGTACGATAATTTCCTCGTCCACCACGTCGAGCGCCTCCTCTCCTGCCACCCCAAACATGATTGCCTCCTCGTCTACAACCACCTCTCCATCCAAGATCCCTATCTCTCTTCGGACAAGGCACGAATCCATCAAATGTCCTATTTCGCCGCAGTTGTAGCAACTATGACTCTCCCCTTTTGAAGCAGGTGTGCGTGCAGTTGATGTCGAAGTAGTCAAAGTTTTAGGACTTGAAACAACACTGGACTCAGAATGTAACTCCATCTGACTTTCCTCCTGTATCATCACAGCAATAGCATCATCAAGGGGTGGCATGATAGATTGAAAGAGAATGATGGACCTGCCGAACCTCGGATTCAAGTCCATCAGGAACTTCATGGTTCGCTTTGTTTCATCGTTTTTTGTTCTCATGCAGGCGGGATCACTACAACACGAAGCGGTAGGAAGTAATCCACTTCCTCCCATAACTTGATGAGACAAGCGGCATAATCCTCAACCTTTTTACCTTCCTGAACCAGATCACAAATTTCTTTCTCAATCTGAAACACACGCCTCTGATTCTCTTTTCCGAAGTAATTCTTTTTTAATCAAGCTCACATATCACTCACATATATCACTCACAAACTCCAAACCATCCACCGATGAGGCAATGGTACGAGTTAATGAGTTTAATAACCATATTTTCAGCTAAGAATTAACTGCTTTCCAGTCATCAGTTTGAGCAGTCACCTCACCTTTCGACCCATCAAGGTAGTCTCAATTCGACGAGGCCAACTAACATAAGAAGACCGTCCATCCAGTTTCAAGTCAACAATCGGCAGGTCAAGCTTGACCTGAGCGGTAGATGGAACAATCGACATAGGTGAAGAACTCATCCCCTGCATTATCCCTTGGATAAGCTGCAGCGTAGCCGGATCAAGTTTTGATAACGCTTCTAACCGTCTTCCCACCATATCATCATCCTTTCCTGCCATCTTACAACAAATACTTCACAAAAGTCAATCCAATCTACCACTCACCACCTCAATCATTAACATAATAAATTACTATCTCCACAATATGCCTAATTGGGACATCCCAAGTTTAGACGTTACACACAATAAAAAATAATTTTTCTCACTAAAACATAAATATGGATCAAATGGCACAACATTTCCAAAAATTGATAAGACGAGTGCGACCGGCTCACAGAATCGGAAATTCTGTTTGTCCACCTCGGGCGAGTCCGGGAGTGCGTGTGGCGGCGCGTGCGGCTGGGACGCACGATGCAGCCACGGGAAGCTCTCGACGCCGCGATCTCGGCGGCTGTGTTCGTCGGAGCAGGAGGCGGCGGACGCGCTGGAGATCGGACAAAAAACATGCGGGAAACCCTAACTTCCCATGTTGGTTTTCGCTGGGATTCCGGCCGGCGGCAGCCGTTCCCGGCCTAGGTCAGGAGTCGTCCGGGATGGGCATTCTCATGCGTTTCTGACAGCGGACGCGCGGCGGCGACGGCAGACGTGCGGCGACGGTGGGTTGGAAGGGATATGAGTTTTGGAACTTCAATTTTTCCGTGTGAAGCTCTAATACCAAGTTGATTCACAAGCAAATCAGAATCTGTGTATTTTTTCATTAATTCATGCTGATACATATATATAGATAATAGAATCGAGGAAGGAAACCTTTAAGTGTTATTGTATATTGAAACTATAGAGTACACATGTTTATATAGACTACTATAAGGGTAAAATCGGAAAATAAACTAGAAATAACCTTAAACTAAATAACTCTCTAGAGTATGGGCTCAAGCCCATATTCCAACAGGTCTTTATCCATGTTTTATCTTGTACTAACAAGCATTTCTGTTTCCAGTGCAGGATTTGTCTCCCATAGAGTGATGGATCTTGTGGAATACATGCAAAATCTCTCTGACTATCTGGTTACCAAGATGCCCGATATAGCTCCTAATTTGGCAGCGTTGATTGGAGAATTTGTTGGTGCACGTTTAATTTCTCATGCTGGTAGTCTCACGAACTTGGCAAAGTGTCCTCCTTCGACTCTTCAGATTCTTGGTGCTGAGAATGCTCTTTTCAGGTTCTTCTTCTAAGCCATGGACTCTCTTGAATAGTTTTCTGCTCATTTCAAAACCTTGAATCTGTGGAACTTTTTTCCTGTTTTTTTGATTAAAATTGTATGTATCAGAGCATTGAAAACCCGCGGGACCACTCCGAAGTATGGCCTTATATTCTAACAACTGAACTGATTCCTCTTACTTGATGCAAGATTCAAAGCGGAAACTTGAGCAAGATTCAAAGGAGCAGGATGAAATTGATGCAAGTGGAATCAATGGAACTGGTACGGGGAGGTGAAGAAGATCTTCCATCTACTCTAGACAAAAAGAAGAAAAAGTGATGAGTTGGTTTGGTTGTATTTATGCTTCAACGGAAACCAACAGACTTTTAATTAATTTTTCCACAAAAGTAATACTGCCTTGCCTTATTATGAAAATGACCATATTATTCGTGTAAAATTGTTATTTTGTTATGTATCATTGTGTATTAGAACTTATGCAAACGTATTTTGATTTTTATAATCTTTCTAATTCTACAGGAAAAGGCCAGGCCAGCCCAGCCTAGCCCACATGGAGAATCTGCGAGAAGATTTCGTTTCAGTTGTACGAAACATACTAACCGATGAGTTCAATTTGACTTTTCTATCTCCGTAGTAGTTAATTAATACCTTTCTTTGAATGAGAATACAGACTTTTTCTCTCTGTTTTTTTCAGCTGCCAAGCAAGAATCAAATACGCGTACTTGTATTGTATGTTTGGATTGCCCCTTTTCTGTTCGTTAATAATACCCGGCGTGTTAATGAGCTGAACTGAAGTAGTTGGTAGGAATCGTCTTTGCTGACTACTTAGCAAGATCGAAAATTGAAGTTCGTCATAGCTAAAGACATGGGCAAAACGAGGAACAAGTGGTTTAACTTGAATGAGGCACTTCAAGCTTCGTACAAGTTACTGGAGGAGCAACCTCTGCTTCCAGTTGTGGTAACCGTGTTGGTGGTTCTTTGGATAGTTGAGAGGTGCTTTTTCTCGGTCTCCAATTGGGTTCTTCTTGCTCTTGCTGTTTGGGCTACGCTTCAGGTGATTCCATCCCTTCTACCAATCTTCTTAGTTTCGTTTTGTTTTCCGATGAGTGATTTTGGTTGAAGATCATCCGTTATAAGACACTGGAGTTGCAGACTTTAAGAAATCAAATTCACAGTGGCGATGTTTGCTACTTTTTGTTAGAAAGGGCTTGGAAAAAAGAGAGTTGATCCAGGAATGGATAATCTCTGCCCTTGCGGTATCAGGGTTTTCATAGGAGTAAATATAACATACAAATTAGAAACAAAATCATGGGAATTACGTTGATATACAGATAGATTACGTAAAGCATTAACTCTGTAAATCACTGATATGAATGCAATGGCATTGACCCTTGGTTGCAAGAAAACAGTATAAATGAATTATATCTTTATCAAGTGCTGCAAGGGCACACTTGAATTTCTAGAGGAGATTGATCATTGATTCACAAAGATTGCTCTTTCTTCTTATCAATTTCCGCTGGTGGAACAAGCTTTGATAGCACCAATATTTTACAATATGTTTCCAAGCAATTATGAGAATTTGAGAGAGATGCTTGACCTTCTAAGTTTCTTAATTAGCAAAGATATTTCCTTCTATTGCATCGAATAAAATATGAAAAATATTAGTACTTGTATATTAAAATGCATATTCTGTTTACAACTTTTTTTACTCCTTACTTTGAACAGTTTATGTTGTTTATTGTTTTAACTTGTATAATTCCAAGAAGAATGGAACAATCAAGTTTGAAATGGTTTTCAGTTAAACCATGGAATGCAAAGTTGCTAATAGTAGAAAGTTTAGACAATGAAAGCTTAATTTTATTGATAGGTCCTTGGGAATATATATAAGGTACATAATACCTATTTGCTAATAGGCCATATTCTAACACAAAATGCAAATAATATCAACACTCCCCCTTAAGATAGTCGAAAGATATCTATTAAGCCCGTCACATTGTATGACCAAGTCTAGCGAACTAAGACCCTTAGTGAGACCATCAACAACTTGCTCCTTTGTGGCTACATGTCTCAACTCCGGTAGTCCGCTGTTCAAGTTTTCCTTGATTAAGAACCTCTCGATCTCCACATGTTTAGTCCTAATGTCCTATCATGCTGCACGGGGTTGTTAGCAATACTGATTACTGACTTGTTATCACACCACAACTTCATATGGACCCCCTGGTCCATTTTGAGCTCCACCAACATGGATTTCAACCAGATCATCTCTGTAACACTCATGGTCATGGCTCTGTACACTGCTTCAGCTGTGGAACGGGCAACCACCAGTTGTTTCTTACTTTTCCAGTAGACCAAATTGCCTCCTACAAACATGCAGTATCCAAACGTGGATTTTCTGTCATCAGCACAACTAGCCTAGTTTGAATTGCAGTAACCCTCAATGTTCAAGTGCCCATTCTTCCGAAAAAGTAGTCTTTTCCCTGGTGCACTCTTCAGATACCTCAGAATCTGGTACACTGCATCCGAGTGACCCTTCCTAGGATCATGCATGTAACGACTCACCACACTCACAACAAATAATATATCTAGACGGGTATGACTCAAATATATCAAATGGCTCACCAATTTCTGGTACCTTTCCATGTCAATTGGCTCATCTGCCTTTGCACTTAGTTTTGCCTTGTGATCAATAGGCACAATAGTAGGCTTGCAGCCCAGCATACCTGTCTCCTTGAGCAAGTTTAGGACATACTTCCTTTGTGACAAAACAATCCCCTTGGGCCCTCGAGCCACCTCAATCCCAAGGAAGTATTTCAATTGCCGCAAGTCCTTAACCTCAAACTCCTTAGTCTCATCCTCAACCTCGCAATCTCATCCTCACCAGTGCTGATCATATCATCCACAGTGATGTATCATCCACATATACTGCAAGCATCGTGATATGATCTTCACTTGCACTTGTCCCTTCGAGCAGCGGAGTATACCACAAAGAATGAGGATTCCCCATGGGATAAGTACGACTTATGCTCCCGAAACGTGACATCCATACTCAAAACCAATCTCCTTTTCATTGGGCTTCATCAAACATATACTTTCTGAGTAGTGGAGTATACCACAAAGACACTTGATCGCCCTCGGATCCAGTTTTCCTACTTCTGGTTTGTTGTCCTGTACAAAGCGCACACAACCAAATGTTCTCAACGTAAGAATGTCTTCCTTTATACTTATCCATACCTGAAACGGGGATCTCCACTCTAAGATTCGTGAGGGCATCCTGTTAATCAGAAAAGTGGCTATCAGAACTACTTGTCCCCACAAGTACTTTGGGATATTCATTGAAATCATAATACTCCATGCGACCTCAAGAAGATGTTGATTCTTCCTTTTTGCTCTGGTGTGTATGGACAAGTAGTATGATGCTGAATGCCCTGAGATGACAGATACTCTGGAAATGCCCTGTTAGTGTACTTTGTCCCATTATCAGATTGTAAAGCCTTTACCACTGCTCCATACTGAGTCTGAACCCCTTGTGAAAGTCTTTGAAATATGCAAACACATCACTCTTATTTTTTTATCAGATAAGGCCAGGTAACCGAGAACAACAATCAATGAAGGATACAAAATATCGAAAACCATTGAAAAAAGTTGTTAGACAAGAGCCACATACATCGGAATGCACTAATTCAAAGACACAAGAGCTACTGTTACCAGAACTGACATACGAGCTGCTAGTGTGCTTGCCCAACTCATAGGCATCACAAAACAGTTTGTCTTTATCAACTTTTGCAAAGAACCGCGTATTTAAACGACTCAAAGTGGATAAAGGAGGATGTCCCAATCCCCTATAGTGATGTAACACTAAGTACTCCATACTCTTCCTGTATCCCCCTGATATCTCAACTAATGATGCGAGGGCTGAGCCCATTTCCTTTCGATCCATGTATCACAAGCCACTAAGCCATGTTTCAGTCCCAAGAATCATGTCAATCCTTTTTTCTCGGAAGATTACCTTTGGAATATCAAACAGAACAACAGTTTAGTTGGAGGATAATGACATTGAGAGACCAGAGATTTACAGGAAAAGAAGGAGCATGCAAAACTTTGTATAAAGTAAAAGTATTGGTATATTACACTGTACCCTTACCGACCACAGGCTGATTTGCACCATTAGCTGTTTTAACATTCAATGGAACTGCTAGACGAGTGTATGAGAGCTCCCTAGCAGTACCCTTCACATGTCCGGATGCCCCGGAGTCAATGATTCACTCTGATGATCCAACGGTGGGAAAAGAGGCAAAAGCCTGAGTACCATTTCCCACCCTCGATGCCTGCTGCTTTCTTTGAAGCACCCCCAAATGTGCTCGATCCTCCTCCGAGAAGATAACACTTGGCACAGATTTTCCTTCCTCATCTACCACCAGATCGGTTTGGTAGCCTACTCGTCCACTACCTCTCCTGACTCCATGACCAGAACCCCTACCCCTACCCCTACCTTTAGACTATTCCATTCCACCTGAATTTCTCACTTTGGGTGGCTTAGGACAAACCTGCATCAGATGGCCTATCTCTTGGCAGTTGTAACACATGCGAGTCTCCCCCTGTTCACCCGTTGTATATGAACTCGCTCCTTGTATGAGTCTGACTAATACTTTTAGAGCCTCGGGATCGTTCTTCCGTACAATCTTCAATCCCTTATCTTCCACATTCTCTTCCTTTCTTGTCATCCCTCCCACGATGGTTCAACCATCCACCACAGCTAAACCATCCAACATCAATATCAACTCAACAATCCACCACAACCCAATCCAACACAACTCCACAATCCAACTCAACAATCAACAATCCAACACATCTACGCAACAATATCTCCCACACCACCATGCCTAATTGGATTATCCAACTTTAAGCTAACATCTTTCAACACTACAACATAAACTAATCACCAATAACGACACAAAATCCATCACCTCGGGTTCTCGGTGGGACTGCTTTTATTTTTTATTTTTTCCTTTTTTTGTTTTTTTTCTCTGTTTTTTTTCCTCCCTCGACTTTCCTTTTTTTTTCACTGATTTTTCCTTTTTTTTTTCATTGTGGGTTTACACCCACTATCTAGACTTGCATCAAGAAG
Source organism: Pinguicula moranensis (assembly GCA_028565015.1). Lineage (NCBI taxonomy): Eukaryota > Viridiplantae > Streptophyta > Magnoliopsida > Lamiales > Lentibulariaceae > Pinguicula > Pinguicula moranensis. Next base: position 2,891 of record JAOWBN010244526.1, on the reverse strand, counting down.
CCAGTCGTCCAAAAAATTTGATTTTGCTGATGTAGAGAGTTGAACAGGAAGTACCAGGTGGTATGGTGGTACATCATTAAGAATACAAGAAAATCTGGCTACTGGAGTAGAGTAGATGAGCCTTTTTTTTCTTGTTTTTTCCTGGGACAGCGGTTGGGCACCAGGCCGTTATTCTGATTAAGAATACAAGAAGATCACGACCCACGGTGGGCGCCATGAGTGGTTGGCGATGGGCAATTTCCAGTAGCTAGGGTTTTGGGTGGTGGGAGCTACTCTGATACCAAGTAGAAAGATTAGACAATGAAAGCTTAATTATATTGATCGGTCCTTGAGAATATATATAGGGTACATAATACCTATATGCTAATACCAACACTAATGATAAGAAATTTCTACTTGTCCACTTCACATTGCTCTCAAGGTGCTTTCCTCTTTTCGTTTTTTTTGTTTGATGTGCTTGTTGGTTTAATTTGAATAGAAGAATTACTAAATGAGATTCAGATGTCTGTAGCTTACACATGACTTGTACTTTTCCATTGCAGTATGGAAGTCATCAGCGACAGATTATAGTGGAGCACTTGAATAAGAAATGGATGCAAGTCACTCTGCAGACTTCGGTAACTACCTTTTCGTGTTATTATTATATATTGTGTTAGCTAGATTTCGTTTTTTGTACCTTGTGCTATTTAATTATTTGTTTGAAATTTCAAAATGACTGTGTTCTTAACATATGGACGCAGGCAGTAACACCTTTAGAACACTGTGATTGGCTGAACAAGCTATTACTTGAGGTTTGGCCCAACTTTATCAACCCGAAGCTTTCTCTACAGTTTGCATCTATTGTTGAGGTATGCATTTGTTATCCACAAAAGGAAAAATAATTTTTTGTTCTTGTATCTTGGTATTTCTAGAAATAGACTTCAAAGTGTAACAACCCAAAAGTATTCTTGGTTGTTACGGTAAGTGTTTTGGCAGAAGGATCTGAAGATGAATATTGAGAGAGGGAGAAGAAGAGATTTGGGAGAAAAAACAGAGGACTTTTTGGATAAGCGAGGAAATTTGGGAGTGATTTCAGATACAACTTCATTCATTTCACTTCCCGTGACTCAATATTTAAATACAAATATCTTAACTACCCACTTCTTCACTAATCTACGATGTAAACTTAAATAAAACTGACTCATCTTCCCACTAACACAATACTCATAGAAAAGGGATATACTAATTAACTGGTAATAACTGGACGGTTGAGTTGTTACATTGCCTTCTTCATTTTGAGATCCTTGCCCACAAGGATCGGATTGGACAATTTTAGGTTGTCTATTACGAAACCTCCGGGATCAAAGATATGCCAACCCGCTTCATATTTCTCGACTTTAACTTGAGAAGCGGCCTCTGGGGAATGATAGTGAATTTCTTCACGCACAACATACTGCTCTTCTGTAGATCTCTTCCCCTGTTCTGGAAAAGAATTGCAAATCTCCACCATGAACCTGTGCCGTATAATTTTGGTGGTTGCTCCATCATTGGTAATTCAGGAAAATCTTCTTCTAAAAGATGAAATTCCTTTGGTTCGGGCACTGCATTCGGTAACTTTGGTAGTTCAGGGAAATCATCTTCATTGAAAAAGAACTCCTTTGGACTCAGCTCTTCAATGAGATATGCAAGTTTCTCGTAAGAGGTCCACAGTGGCACTAGGTCTTCCGCAGGAATTGTCAAACCTGACAGTTGACGAATTATCGGATTTTTCTCGATTTGAGCACGGTAATTCTCAAAAGTTTTGGAGATCTCCGATTGTGGTATAGAATAAAACTCATCCATATCTCCTTTGAGTGATTCTGCAGGAAGAGTGATTGGATCGTAACTCTCTGATACCAATTGTAACAACCAAAAAGTATTCTCGGTTGTTACGGTAAGTGTTTTGGCAGAAGGATCTACAGATGAATATTGAGAGAAGGAGAAGAAGAGATTTAGGAGAAGAAACAGATGACTTTTTAGATAAGCGGGGAAATTTGTGAGTGATTTCAGATACAACTTCATTCATATTCTTCACTTCCCGTGACTCAATATTTAAATACAAATATCTTAACTACCCACTTCTTCACTAATCTACGATAGAAACTTGAATAAAACTGACTCATCTTCCAACTAACACACTACTCATAGAAAAGGGATATATTAATTAACTGCTAATAACTGGACGGTTGGGTTGTTACACAAAGTCAATGCCAAAGATGTACTGATATCAATAATTTATTTTGGAGGATCATCTTAGGTTCTTGATGTTATATTCTCGACACTACTTCAAAATGCATTCTCTTACCAATTGCCTGCGCTGTTCCATATTTTAATCCATTCCTTGCACATACATATCTCTCTAGCAATAAATGAAATTTTATTTAAATGCTTTCCTCTTTTGTCCATGATAATTGCAGAGACGCTTGAAGCATCGAAAATCAAAGTTGATTGTAAGTTTTGGCTCTCAAAATTTTAATATGTTGAAATTGTTTTTCTAGAACTACCACAGTAAGCATACCGAGACAATAACTAATGAGAATGTATCACTTGCACAGGAAAAAGTTGAGTTACAGGAATTTTCTCTCGGTTCACGACCTCCTTTAATTGGCCTACATGGAACCCGTTGGGCAACTTCAGATGATCAGGTTTGACATATTTTCAAATTTATAATGCCCGCAATCTTTCTTGCTAATTCAAGATCTAGTGAACCTAATGAACTGCAAATTTTCAGGAGTCAGTGCGGTGATCATATGCTTTTAGCCATCTGCTTTTTTCTTCATATCAAAATAATTTAAATGATTGCAGAAACTGATGAACAGTTCAGAAACATCCACCTAAATTTCTACTGTATCTTGGCATTATATTATCCTGCC
>JAOWBN010244515.1:0-11904 GCA_028565015.1 Pinguicula moranensis | reverse complement strand
GTATTTGCGCAAAACAGGGCCACTTTTAAAAATTAGAAGAATTAGTAGAAGAAGTAGTAGAAGAAGTAGTAGAAGAAGTAGAAGAAGCTGCGCGCAAAACAGGGCCTAAGGACAACTCCAATCAGCATACAGTCAAATCGGTATATGATGAATGATGCAAACTGCTACAAAAAAAAAAAACACACAAAGAACTTGTTAAAGCTTGGGAGTCTTCAACCCCCCTCAAAGTGAAATGCTTCATCTGGGAAATGTTGCGAGATAGAATACCAACACTCACAAACCTTGCAAAAGAGGGATGATCCTATCTATTGATGAACAAAAGTATAAATCATGAGCTAGAAACTACCTCTCATATCTTCTTTACTTGGAATCGCTAAAGCCGTGGAATGAGTTGTACGGATGGATTGGAATTCAGGTGACTCTGCATCAAGAAACTCTCATCAATCTACAATTATATGGAGGGCCCAACGAAAACGAATCAAGCAGTAATGATGCAACCCAAGTTGCACCCAAGCCCAAACAAGGGGGCCAAGCCCCCAAGGATGGAGACGACAAACCCTTTACGTCCATTGAAAGTGGAAATGAACTCGAGAAGGCCATGAAGTCCGCCAAACAACATAATCCACTAATTATGCCCACTGGGATTAATACAAGGATAACGGCTAAGAAATTCAAGGAAACTCTAAATGAAATGCTCAAGAAAATGTGCTCTAAAAATATGACATTTGAAACTTTTTGGACCGCATGGCCCAAAAATATCAAATAAGACCCACGACCCAATTGAAGAAGCCCACACAAAGGAAGCCTAGACGGTCAAAGACCATTCAAAGGAAACAAGTGTGAATACTTTTAGGGCCTGCTTTGTACCCATAGTGATTTTCTTCTTTTACTTTCCTTTTACTTATCCTTTGATTCTACTTCTCCTTTTAATTTTGTATTGTTTGAGTGTTTGGTAAAATTATAAAAAAAAGTGAAAAAATTATTGAAATAGTGTTTGCTATCAAATTTTGTAAGTTGATTCAATAATATTTGTAGTTAAATCTGGTAAAATAACTTTAATTTATTTACGAAATTGTCATTAAAAGTAGAAGTAGAAAACAAAAGTAACTTCCTACCTATTTCTAATAAAGGAGTTTTGACTAGAAAAAAAGGAGAAGGGGAAGTCAAGTTTTAAAACACTATTTTTGAAATAATCTGAAAAAAAAAGGAGAATGAGAAAAATAATCTAAAAAATAGTAGTACAAAATAGGCCTTTAATGGTTTTACTAAATGGAGGGGAAAAAATCTTCCAAATAAGGAAAACTTCCTTACGATAATTAAGGAAGAGTCCATCCTTATTCCAAAGCTTCTTTACAAGACCAAAACTCCTAGGATCACTACAAAACATGTTTTCTTGTCCAACAATAGAATGAAAAATGTGGATTAACTTTCTTCTTAGCCTATGACATGTTTTCGTTCCAAATTCTAGCCTAGATTAATTTTCTAGTTACTTTAAAATTACCTTATTATTGTTGCACGAATTTTAACCAAATTCTTGGATTAGCTAGCCTATATAAAGTCCTTAACATCCTTTGTATTGACACAAGTTTTTGCTAAGTTTTTATGAAAGTTGTATTCTCTTTTGGTTTTAAACCATATTTGATTTATTTCTCTTTTTTTTTTTAGTTAAGTGGCATAGTGCTCTTGGACTTATCATTCGGGTCTTAGTTGGTACAATTTATTACCTTCAGGGGTCGTTTGTGGCATCTAAATTCTTACACAAATTGTGACTTTCATTGGTTCGGCACAAGGTATTCTTCAGGCATTAGAAACAACAAATTCGTCTTTGTTCTTTTCTTGAAATATTGAAACAGTTCTGGAGTCTTGTCACAAGTTTGGCAATGACAAATCTGGAGGTTTTCGAAACTAGCAAATCTTTGTAGAAGAAAATAAGAGAAATGCAAAAAGCGTAATCGAAAAAAATCAAAATTAATGATGTTAAACAACAAAGGCAAAAAATGTCTAACACGAATTATAGAACAAAGATTTGAAAATTTTATATTGTTGGATACTATAATATTGATATAAGGCATTTTTAGGGTAAAAGCACAAGACCAAATCCATGAGGGCTTCGACTCAAAGCGGACAATATCGTACCAATGGAGTGTCGAAATCCTAAAACTGCTGCGATGAGAGTAGACCGACGATGGCCGTTTAGAAATATCATTCCCTATTAAGGTCCCAAAAATGACGGTTATTTGAGGGGACACTGGTGGTCCCTTATTTTAGGGGAGGAATCCCCAATTTAAGGTTTGAGAAGGACGATGTTCTATGGGAGGAATTCCTGATTTGAGGGGGCAATGGTGGTCTTTTGTTCGAGGGCAGGAATGTAGAGTGAATAAAGTCCCACACGGATTATGGATGAAGGATTTATATAACTGGACACTACAATATTGGTATAAGGTCGTTTGGGGGTAAAAGCCAAATAGCAAATCCGTGTGAGATTTGGCCTAAAATTGATAATATCATACAAATTTAGTGTCCAAATTCTAATAGTGGTGCGGTGAGAGTTGGCCGACGATGACCGTTTAAAGACATCCTCCCCGATTAAGGTCCAAGAAAGGATGGTTATTAAGAGAACATCGGTACTCCGCTGTTCTAGGAGAGGAATCTTTGATTTAAGGTACGAAAGGACGATGTTCTAAGGGAGGAATCATTGATTTGAGGGGGCAATGGTGGTCCTTTGTTCGAGGAAATGTCTGATTATAGAACAAAGATTTTAAGGATTTATATAGTTGGACACTACAATATTTGTGTGACCCTTTTAGGGGGTAGAAGCCCAAGAGCAAATCTATAAGTGCTTCGGCTCAAAGCGGTAATATCATACCAATGTAGTATCCAAATCCTAACAAACGCATTGCTATGGTTCACCATAGTATGAGTATAGGAATTCCAGAATCTATACTACGTGTCATGAAGCATGTTGCATGTAAAAGCGTCAAGAATTGTGTGTGCAAACATACATAACAAAAATAAATCCAGAATTACTTTCCCATGGACCTTCCTAATTCACACAACTTAAACATCAAAGGGGAAGAAATTATTTTTACCTCAAGAAAATGTTTCTTCAAGATCATGAAAGTAGTCTCATTTTCAAGATGTTCAAATGTTCACCCTCTATAGTAATCCACACCACCACAATCCTTGAGAGCTTATACAACCTTTTGTACAACTTATATGAGTGTTTTTGGAGTATTATATCCACACTTGAAGTCTAAGAAGATGAGAGGAAAAGTTGCATCAAGTGCAGATTTTTTATCCCTTTCTCTATGCTCTTGGGTAGATAGAGAAAGTAGAGAAAGAACTTCTTTATTTCTTCTATTAAAACTTACAAATGCATCAAGCTTCCACATATGAATGTATTAGGGTATTTATAGAGGTTTCCATGAGTTTAAGATGCAAACACTTGTCCTAGAGTTGAACAATATTTGATCATAGCCATACATGCGCTTGATCTTTGGACAACTCATGTTTAGGTGCAATGTTTTGTAGAATAGAACCATGCAACTAATATATACAACTCTTTGTCTATTATTATATCATTGCATGTAATTTCATTATCCATGCAACCTTTGCATGCAATCTAATTGGAAGAAAACATGTCACAACTATATATATCACATCTATACAAGTTGTAGAAATGTTTCACTAACTTTTATATATGTATGTATATAAATATTAGTCAAATCCAACTAATAAAGTTTTGATGTATATAATATATATCCCACAAACTTATGTTTATTATATTTGTGGCCCCATAATTACAAACAAGTCATTGAAGTTTCATAAACTTTATTTTGACCCCTATACTTTACCTTAATTATAAAATGATGCCTCAAAAATTTGATTTTTTTTTTATAACATGTGATATCCGACTACCAGAATAGACGACCAATCCACAGGGACCCATGCACGACGCCCACAACACATGGATCGGGCCCATGATGCCCGTGTGACGTGGCCCCTCTTGACATTGTATGATGATATCATGGGGTTCAACCGCTGGTATAACCCGTTGTTTGTTCAAGAATTCGATGTTAATGTGTGTGACCATGTAAGTTACCAATAACTTGACAATGGACCTTGACTTAACATTATCAAATTATGGTTAATGAATTACACCCTTGTAGTTCATCAATCCCTAATTTAAGTTCATAGACTATGAGTAACCTCTAGCAAAATATCATGGCCCCCAAGCATTGAGAATAATCATGAAAGGAGACTATCCTTTCAAGAACTAGCTCTCGTATAATTAATATCATTATATTGAGGTTATTTGTCATCCTCATTAATATATATATATAAGATTTCTTGTACCAGAACTCATGATCATTTAGTACTAATTAGAAACTTCTTTTTAATTAAACTCATGCTTTGTAAAGGTTTCCATGACTTCTTACAAGTGGCCATAATAAAATTTTCTTCTAACGTTTTATGAGCGATAAATCCTTTATTGATTATTCACAATCCTTTCGTATTTCAAACCACTGCCAAGACTATTCATTGTTACCCATTTACAGTGTAACTTCGAATAGAATCAAAGAGTGAAATTCATACTCAAGATCTATATGGTGACCTCAAGTTTAACACTTACACTTACTATTTTTTAGAGTATCAACCATTGACAAAATGATGATCCCTATGTGAGTAAGTCTGATGTACTAACCAACAACAATCATCCATGTTCTAGTTTAAGTGTCTCTACACTATAATTGATGAGATCAACTATTTTTTTCAAAAATAATTGGGTTAGAACATGCTAATTTATTCATATTAACGATGTCTTATCTCACTAATACTATGATTAGGGATGTTTAATATTAATAATATGATTAGAGTGGTATCATCATCATATCTCTTTATGATATACTCTAAGTTTTTTGATAGGTGATATACTCTAAGTTATCAATGCTAGGTTTTATTATTTAAAATACAATAAATAAAAAAGTAAATAATAAAATAGTAAAAATTGTTACAATCATATAAACAACATTAAAGTATTAATACAAAGGGACAAGATGATTGACCTTAGTGTATAACGCTAATACGAAGAACTTACCTAATTTATGGATAAATAGTATTTGTATTAAATAATAAATCTTTATGATACCAACACATATACATACAAATATATATATATATATAGGGCGAGGATCCCCTCACCCAAGATTTTACCCATTTTTACACCCACGATCATGTCTGTTGATTTGCTACAAAATCAACGGACATTATTAAAATTCAAAGATCTTCTCTTTCTTTTCTCTTTCCCTCCGTCAAAGATCGGTTTCTCTCTCTCTCTAGTTTCTCTCCCTGAACTTCAAACTCATTTTCCCAAAACATGGTGCTTCTTTTGGGTTTAGGAAAAAAGAAAGAAATAAAACCCAAAAGAATACCCTAAACCCTACGAAAATGGCGTACCGTAGGGTTTAGGGCATTCTTTTGGGTTTTATTTCCCTCTTTTTCCCAACGAATAATGTTTCTGATTCTCTCATTCTCTCTCAAATTATGTAATGCATAATTTAATGGCTGTGGGAGAATAAGACATGAGCAGTATCGAAGAATTACTCCCAGAAGCACTGAAAGTTGCCTTCGAAGAAACATCAAACAGAATAAATGCAAATTTCCCAAAAGAGTCCCTCACAACTTGACCAACTGGGTGGGAGACCGATGGCGGCGGCTTTGCTGTGTGAGAGGCATGAATTCTATGTTTTAATTGAGAAAAGACATTGAGAGAGAGAAGACGCTTGAGAAAGAGAATTCACTTCTATCCTGTTCGTTGATTTGTTAGCAGATGGATGGGCATGATCGTGTATAAAGGGTTAAATATTAGGTGAGGGGATCCCCTCCCATATATATATACATTACATTTGCAAGAGTAGGTTAAACGACTTTGATTTATTATAAAAGTGTTTTTTTATGCCGAAAATTCAATACCCTAATCAGAAGTGCTTCCAAATGGGGTATCGAATCAAAAGCTAAAGTTTGATTGTAAAATATTAAAAAAAGTGTTTATGCTTCACATAAGCTAGAAACACAGGACAAATTGAGGGGTATGCCCACCCACACCCCACACCTCATACGGAAAATTATTTTATTTTATTATTATTTTAATAATTATTAAAACATTAAATTATTTTTATTAAATTTTTATATTTTATTAAATATTTTGGTTTAGCCTACCTCCACCCCCATCCACCCCCAAAAAAATGGATCTGTCCCTACCTATAAGTTGTTTTAGGGAAGTTGCAAACTATGGTTTAAATAAAAAAAAATTGGACGGGATTATGAAGTACTGCCATTGTCATTCATGCTTTTGCCAAAGCCAAACAATCCATATTTTCTCGATTTATTTTTCTGACTCAACTAGTAGTATCCATCATAGGGTAAGATCGCGAAACTTTGCTGATATTCATTATAATATAATTTCCAAATTAAGACATTAATTAATGCCTGTAATAATTTATTGATGACTATTTCTGCAATCTATAGATAAACAATTCGATATTTTTTCTATCAAAATAACTTGTAAACTAGTAATTTAAAGCACTAGCGAACTGGCAGCCTAATTCAGAAAAACAGTGGTCGTTTATTTCAACTCCCCATGGCTCACAATTTTTTCATTCGATTAGTTTGCTTTTATTTGTGGTATAGAAGTATGTTTTGTATTAATAGTTGTTTTCTTTTTTCACTTATATATTTATTTATTTTTTTTAATTTTATTTCTCCTTTTAATTTTTTAATTTTTGAGTATTTGATAAAAATATAAAAAAAATTGAAAAAATAATTAATAATAGCGTTTGCAATCAAATTTTACTTGTGATTAAATAATATTTATAGTTAAATTTGGTATGATAACTAGGAGTGTGCATTTGAAAATCGAAATTCGGAATTTTCAAATTCCAAAATTTTTCCGAATTTTTCGAATTCCAATTTAGTTCGGATCTAAATGAAAAACCTACTTTCGAATTGCAATTCGGCTCAGAATGGGAAACTTCTTCGGAAATCCGAATTTCAATTTCGGAATGGAAAACTTCTTCTTCCGAAATCTTTCATGCTCAAAACGACTCGTTTTGTAAACACTGAAACGACGTCGTTTGGCATGTAATAATCGGGAAGAGAAGAAGGAACGGATCTACCTTCATTGTTACAAAAATGAGAAATCTCATTATCTCAAACTAAAATCCGGACCCCCATCCCTAATCGAACTCGCCAAGGGTTTCTCGTCTCCGCCTCTCCGGTCCGGCGTCTCGCCGTCTATGGCTCTCCGCTGGAGAGTGAAGACTGAACCGTGGCCCGTGGGTCAGCCGTCAGCAGCCTGAAGCTCGAATCGTGCGTCTCTCGAGTCTCGACTTTACTAAACCCTGCATAAGGGCAAGGCAGTGAATGTAATGCAGGCAAGATTTGATCTTTCGAGTTGATTTCGCTACATACGATTGTTAAAGAATGAATGTGTTCAATTGAAGTTTGAAACTTGTTACGTTTCCAGCAAATTTTATCCTCTGAATATGTTGTTCACTTATTGGGTTTTGAGAAGTGAATGGTCAAAAGATTCTGCTATGTATATGTAATAATGTGGTGGATTCTCCAATCACATTGAAATTTATTTCCATTTTTACAAGATTTGAAGTTCCTAAAAGCTGTTCTGACTCTGAAAAATTCAAAGAATTTGCCTTACTATGTGAAGTACCATTTATAAGGATTCCTTCTTCCCAAATAGGCAAATCTACCGCCTCTGTTCAAATGGAAACAGAGAAGCAACTTTCGGATAGTTGAGTCATTAGCTTTCTGAGATTTTTAGTTTTTTTGTTGATCATTTTCTTCTATACTTTCTTTTAATTTACTGTTGAAACCTGCACAGTTCCTCTGTTTCTCCAGATAATTCTGATTGAATATCCATCTTCGGATCAGGTACCAGATAGCTATGAAGTTGCTATGTTTCATGTCTTTCTTTATCTAAATTCTACTTAAAAGCTAGTGTCCGAAGCTGATTCCCAAGGGTCAGTGACTCAGTTCAGTTTTTTTGGGATGAATCACAGGTGTCCGAAGCTGATGCTGATCCCCCAAAAGCTTGTTGATTGATATGGTTTAAACCCTATTAATTTGACAAAATTAGATTGTTTTATGAACATATGGTTTAAGCTTGTTGATTGATATGGTTTTAGGAATGTTGGATCTGCACGCTGCAGTCTTGTCTTTAATCTATCTAGGTTGGTTGATCATCATCATCAAACAGGCGCTACTGCACTGCAGCAAGGTGCCAAGGTGGACGGACAACAAGGAGTGGTTTATTTGTGTTGTTGCCTGTTTGATTATTCTGTTATCTCATTCTCAGGCTGAACAGGCTCTGACTTGAATTTTGATCTTTCCGTTAGGCGTTATCTCATTCTCAGGCTCAGTTTTGGGTAGATTATGATTTTTTTAAATGTCTGAATCTTCGATTAGTTCTTTTACAGGAGAAACGCGCTGCAGTATCATGTATGAGACCTGCAAGAAGCACAACAATTTCGTGGAGTTGGGTTAACTTACATGCTTCCCATCGTTTAAAGAGATGGCAGCACAATTTGATATTCTTTATCCAATTTTTTTTTCTTCGGAAATTCGGATTTTTGAACCGAATTTCCAATTTTTTTGATTTTTTTTCCTGGGAAATTCGGAAATTCCGATTTCCGATTTCCGAATGGATTTTCGATTTTCGAATTCCGAAAAAAATTATGGATCGGATCAAAAATCAGGTTCCATTTTTGAAATAATTTCGGATTGGAAATTGCCATTTTCGAATTTCGAATTCCGAACGAACACCACTAATGATAACTTCAATTTATTTATAAAATTGCTATTATAAGTAAAAGTTGAAAAAAATAGCCTCTTATTTACTTCTGAAAAGCAGAAGTTGAAGTAGAAATGGAATTTTAAAACACTGTTTTTAAAATAATTTGAAAAAAAAAGAGAATGAAAAAAATTATTTGAAAAAAAGTGGTATAAAACAGGCTCAGTTGTACCTCCAAATGCAATTTCTTATTTTGAGAAAAACATAAACAAACCCCCCTCCCGCCCGTAAAAAACAATTAAATTTTCATCATATTTTTTAAAATAAAATTTGAGTTCGCACCTTAGTTTCATACTATCACAAACCATCCACACCATAGAACTCCAATTTCAGACTTGACCTCAAGGGATTTCAGGGAGGAGGGAATTTTTTTTTTTTTTAATGGAGCAGGTTGTGTTGGGTCGGGTCGGGTTGATTTAACCTGCAAATTACAACAAAAACAACTTTAAAATTTTGAAATTGGTTGACCAATAATCCATCAAAACATTCAATTATCAAAAATAATTATATTAGATAACTATAAAAATATATATAAACTATTCAAAACAAATATAAAACTAATGATATAATAAAATTAATAAAATTTCATTTATGGTGTAGTGTTAGTCCATTGCAATTTTAATCTAACCACGAGAGTTTCAGGATTTAGTCAAAAACTTTAAATACATCGAATTTTAACCTTTCTTTTGTTAGATTCCTAGAATTGTTAATTTCTCTTTCTATAACAATATATAATATTCATGGAATATCATATAGTGCATATGTGTGGGTTTTAAGTTTTTTTTAAAAAAAAAAAGAATCAAGAGTTATTATTTACAGACTCCATTAATCATGGATTTCTAATCGAATATCCCATAACAATGTTATTCCATGGGGAATCTATGATTATGAAGTTTCTCCTTGCATTATGACAAATCTTTCTAAAACTCATAAAATTTCATCTACTATTGGTTAGTCTACTAGAATTTTATACTAGCCACCAAAGCTCGAATCTCATGTATATCAAATCTTTGATTTTTAAATCTAAAAAAGAAGTGAAATAGCGATGCAGGATGCATTCGAACTTATGCCATAAATTTAAAAATATAACATTCTACCAACTGACATAAGCATGTTTTATGTATTACTTTATGGCATATAATTATAATATCTAGGGAGATTAAATTAGAAAAATAAAAAAATTTACATATAATTTTTTTAAAATGCTGAACGGACCATGGCCCCCTGGTGCTTCTTGGCCTCCGCCCCTGCTTGACCTCTTAGATTTCAAGCTCACCTTTACTTTAGAATCCAATCTTCATCCCTATACTTTAATAATGGCTTCATTATAACCGTAATCCGATTCTCAAGAGATTTGCATCAAGCACCCTCAAAACACTTTACTTATCCAAATAAATAATATATCAATAAATCAATAAAATAATAATAATAAATAAATAAATAAATAAATAAATGAAAATAGTATTGTCATCATTATCAACTTTAATGCTATGTTTGACAAATCAACATGATAAAATGACTGAAAATTAAGAAGGTGACTTGATAAATTGCCTAAAATTTAGAGTTGATAAAGTGACCTAATTTGTTTAATGTGTTAGGCAAAATTATCTAATAAGATAGCTAATATTTATAAAATGAAATAAAAGGATTTTGCTCTTATATTGTTATTTCTTATTTTATATTATTTTAATAAAGAATAATTATTCTAATTATTAACAATAGAGTTTGGAGTAATGAGGAAATAATTATTCTTAATTATTTTTAGGATTCACTAAAAATGTGAGGGGATAAAACTAAAACTAAAACTAAAAAATTATAAGATGATTTATTTTTGATAAAGTTTATGAATTAGGTAGGCTAATCTTCAGCCTAGATGAAAAATTCCACCGTTCTCCTCTTTATTTTAATAATTTCTCACACTTCTACCCAACTTTCCCCTGTTTTGTACTATTTTTTTTTCAAATTATTTTTCTCATTCTCCTTTTTTTTTTCAGATTATTTCAAAAATAATATTTTAAAACTCCAGTTCTCCTTCTCCTTCTCCTTCTTTTTGTTTTCCAATCAAAACTCATTTTTTCAGAAGTAGGTAGGATACTACTTTTTTTCTACTTCTACTTTTAATGGCAATTTCATAAATAAATTAAAATAATCTTTCCAAATTTAACTACAAACACTATTTAATTAATTTACAAATTTTGATTGCAGACACAATTTCAATAACTTTTTCAATTTTTCATAACTTTACCAAACACTCGAAAATACAAAATTAAAAGGAGAAGTAGAATATAAAAGAGAAGTAAAATGAGAAGTAAAAATAGAAAATCATTATGGGTACAAAATATGCCCTTAATATTCTCGTACTAAATTTTTATGTCTCTCAAATTCCCCTCCATTTTCACAACCCGATATTGAATTATCAGCCGTTCTTCTCAAATATTTTATTATATCATTATTTTTTATTTTATAGTTTTTTGTAATGCCAACACTATTTCTTTTATATCATTATATGACTTTGGTTGATTTTTACTAAAAAAAATGTTTACAAAATAAATCATAAATTATTTTAGAATAATTTAAAAACCATAATTTATTGAACTTGATTAAAGCATTTAAAAACTTAACACATTGAACAGTACACTGTACACACAATGAAATACAACGCAAACTAAACAAGACAACATCAAACAACATTAAAGAAAATAACAGATTTATACCAAAAGATGAAGCGTAGACACCATCGTTTAATTCGATGCATCATTCAAACTTGCACCATCAATTAGGGATGCCGCCCATGAGTCTTTAAACATGCTCAAATTTGAATTCCCCATTTTCATGTTGATGGTAGATAGCACGAGCTTGTGCCACGTTGTTGGCCTCAACACAGAGACTGTTAAATTTTATGACTGTAGTGCTCATGACGTTAATTTTTTTTTTGATAGCTTCACAACTCTGAATTTCTCCATTCCCACAATTAGCATCATAGTAAGCCTTAACCCTATTCCCAAAAGAATCACGCTTTGGCGGTTACTAGTAACATG
>JAOWBN010244504.1:0-11905 GCA_028565015.1 Pinguicula moranensis | reverse complement strand
TAAATAGAAGCACTGGAATTTAATAGAATCATTTTGCTCTAGTCCATTATTAGCACAAAGCTAAAAGAATTGTCAATAATGACTATTCCAGCCAAACCATATAAATCTCATATTGTTGCATTGGTTTTATATTTTCTGCTTTCACAAAATTTGGAATATTTTTCAACATGGCTCTCTTTGCATAATTAATCCTCAATCCACTTATCATTTCTATATATCTCAGAATAGGTTTAATAGTTTTGATGATTCCTAACCCCTATCAGCAGTATCAACAAAATTCAGATTAGATACTGAGCAGTTCCCAATAGTATAAGGGGTGTAGAGTTGTAAGGTTAGTGCCCTCTATATTATGTTCAATCATTTAACTACTATAAGGAAGAGGAAGGGGGGTGTGGGGTGTGGATCCCCTTGTTTCAAGCCCTTTTGTAGTTGAAGTTCTCCTATTGCACTTCCATTTATGAGAATGGATGTTGTGACAGTTAAGATGCATTCCCATATCCAGGCTATCCAACATTCATCAAATCCCAAACCTTGCATAACTTCAATTAAATAAACCTAGTCAATATTATCAAAGGCCTTTTGGAAGTTAACTTCAAAACACAACTTTTCATGGCATGATCCAAGATTTCATTGTCTATTACAATGCCTTCCCCAATCAATATACCCTTCAAAAAACTTTTCGTTTTGGTGATATTAGCTTAGGTAGTACTTGTCTTAATCTATTTGCCAGAATCTTGTAGTGGATCTTAAAGGTACAATTGATCATATTAATAGGTCTTAGTCATCAAGAAGTTCATGTGTGTAACTTTAGGTAACATGGTTATAAAAGTAGAATTCAGACCTTTTGTTAGCTTGCCATTTTGATGAATTTCTTACACAGAACTTCATCAAAAATGTGTAAAGTCAGCTTTTAGAATATTACAATACTTCTTAATGAAGTTGAAATTATATCCATCCGACCAAGACCTTCTGACCCCTCATAGTCCCATATGGCTATTATTTTGATTTTCCACTTTATAAAAGATTTGACCAGCTAATTTTCTTCTTCTGTGAGTGTCTTGAGTGGTAGGAGATTCAGTTTGATCCTCTTTCTGTTTGGGGCAAAATAATGCTTGGCAAAATGATCCTTTATGCCCTCCTTGACTGTAATCACATCTTCCAGCTATATGTCATCCAACATCATTCCTTTAATAGTAGTTCTCCGTTTATTACTAGACTCGCGAGCATGGAAGTATCTAAAGTTAGCATATCTTTCAGTTAACCATCTATTCCTTGACTTTTGACAAGCCATGGAGGCATCTCTCCTAAGTACTTATTATAGCTACTCTCTGATCCAGTCGTTGGATCATCTTTTTGAGGTCATGCATCTGCTTTTCAGTATAGCCAAATATAGTTTAATTCCATAGTATGAGAGCCTCTTTCAGAACACAGAGTTTACGTGTATCTGAATCGATTTCCAAGTATCCCCACAAATTGTTGATGCTCAGGGTGTGCTAGCCAAGCATCAATAACCCTGAAGGGGATTGGGCCCTAGTTCTGACTCTTTGTTGCTAAGATGAAAGGAATGTGGTATGGTACATCCCCTTGCCAGTTAGCATCAGCCAGGTGTGGTACCAATACCATCCTGCAATTCTATCAAGTCTGCTTGCAACATCAGTTCCAGGACTAAACCAGGTGAATCTTCCATTTGCAAGGGGGGAGATCTATCAGTTCTGCGACTTCTATGAAAGTGTTAAAATCCATCGCTTCATTGTTGATAAGTGGATACATTTTTCTCTTATGTTTTAGACTTGAAGAGATTAAAGAATGAAATAGAGAAAAATGGGAGAAAAAGAGATCAACAATCAAAGAAAAGATCAAAGCAAAAATCAACTAACTAATTGTTTGATGTCATCGCCTTAGCGGAAAAATGAAGGCCAACTTGCATAAGGAGACTTGGATTGCCACTTTTACCTTTATTTTTACCCCTTATCTTTGTAGAATAGATGGCAAAAATTCCCCTTGCCCTTACTCTTGTTTTAAGACCTCATTTCTCTCACAAACACACCATTCACTTGGTGGAGGAAAGGGTTTGAGTTTGGAGAATTCTCTTGGGCGATTTTCTCTCCTTAGGTCATGATGTAACCCCTTTTGAATTTCAATGTTGTTTAGAATGTTTAGTCTCGGGATTTTATTGAAGTTTGTCAATTCTATTGTGTTTATTGTATTTCTTACATTTGTTTGGCCAACACTTACTTGAACATGAAGCATGATTGGAGGTTGAAAAACAAGAGTTGAGTTGTAATGGTAGAATTGACACTAATTTCTAAATGTGAGAATACATATAGAATTAGTGCAATCATATGATGATTCTATGAATTTAAAGCATCTTGGTATGTCCAGGTATGAGATCGAGAAATAAATGTCTACGTATTAGGGTAAGGTTGTTATTACTTGAGAAAGATTAACAACTAAATTAGAGAGTCTGGTTGTCAATTAGGTAAAAAAAACAAGTTAAATTAAAGAACAACATTCCAAAGACATTAGGGGGTGAAATCACAAGTCCTAGATTTTTCTCCAAGTGCTATTATCCTTTACTTTGTGTTGTTAAGTCTAAATGACCAAAGACATATCTTTCTACATCTTTGCTTTATATACTAGTTTAGTTAAACAAACCGCACTCTTGATCATAGATAAAACAGCTTGAGACTCACTAACCTTGATACTTATCAACTTTCAATCATCGTACAACGACATTTTACTCGTCACTATTCGTTTGATTTTTGCACTTTGCAATATTTCCTAACATTTGTCTAGATATACTGATCTTCCTTGCCTCTCTTCGGCCTTTCTTATGGCATTGAAATCATCCAATACACACCATCTATTTTGTCCAATAGTAACAATACCTTGCAATATTGAGGCCCATGTGTCATACCTTCCTTGAAAGGGGGCAATGAGAGTACACATTCATTATCTTAACTACATATTATTCAATGCCCCATGTGCCCGTTATCCCTAGTGTTAGACAAAATACATTTTGTCTAATTAAATTTATTAATTTTTTAATTAATTATTTATTAATTACCCAATATTAAGAATTCTAATTAGGATTGAATTCTGTCATCCTAATTAGGGTTGGATTTCTGCCTCCATTCCTATTTAAGGGGCGCAGTAGGTGCCTACTTTCACACACAAATACAAAATTCTCATGTGTTGAGAACCCATAACAAATATAGTGTTCTCTTGAATTGCTGCCTCACCATCTCCAGAGGAAAGTTTTGAGTTCTTGGATTATACAAGGGTTGTGGTAGCCTCCCAATTCATTTTCATGGTATAATCAACCGAATGATTACGGTTCTATCACGCTTCCGCACCAATAGAGGTAATAATCCTATTCAGATCTACAGTGGTATCAGAGTCTAGTTCATTATTAATTATGGTCAAATGATTATTTGTTAATATGTTCCATTTTAATTCGAAACTATCAATTACATGATTATCCGTTTATCTGTTTTCACTCCATCTTATGAAATTATTTGTTAATCTGTGTTCTATTTTGTTTCGAATTAGCATGTTACGAATTAACATGTTACGAATTTGTTTCGTAATGAATGATCATGTTACATAATGAATCACGTAATCTTACGAAACTGATAATTAGCATGAATTATGAAAAATAATAATTTATTATGTGAGAGTATGATTATTCATATGTATCATGATTTTACGTTTCCTCTGTCTCATCCGCATCGTTAACTTATGGCATATGTTCATGTTCATTATGCATTATTGATCAAATTACATGACAATTATCGAGATAATTCATGTATTATTTTTGTGATAATTCACGTATTGATAATTATTTTGGTGATAGTTATCAAAATGTGATAGAATATTATTAGTTTATCCAATTATACAAAATATTTGTTATTATGAATATGTGTTATTCAAAATATTAGTATTTTGAACTTTAATGATTGACTATGTGTTAATAATTTTAAAAAAAATTGTGTTAAAATTTTGTAAATAATTTTTACAGATATATAAGTATATCTTAATGTAATTATATGTTAATTACCAATTTTTTATTTATGCATATGGTAATTGTTAAAATTAGGATATTCTCAGATTTTACTTTCAAAATATACTAATTTTGCACATAATGTGAATTAGGATAGTTTCAGATTATGTATTCTGAATATGTTAAGTGTTTATTATGTTAATTAATAAACTTTCAGATTTTGTTTCTGAAAATAATTATTAACTATGTGTTGATAATTTATTTTAGACATTATATTACCATAAATTTTGAATATCAAAAGAAAATCCAAAGTAGTCATGCTCGTGGTTGGCTGTCTAGGGCTGATTTTTAAGAGGGACCACTGTGAACCCACCAGATATATGGGCTCTCACGAGCAATGGTAAGGGTTGTCTAGGAGACTTTTTTTTAAGTGGGACCTGACATCACCAGCTACTTGGGTATTTACTGAATCGGTTCAGGATCGTATTCTAATTTATTTTAGATTTTTTGATAGATTTAAAATTTTCTTTTAACTGCTTGTTAAAAGAAACTAAATTGTTACACGCTAACAATTACATGTGCTAATTTTTTTTAGCTAAGTTGTAAAGCAGAGGTGGGTATCCGACTAATCCCGGTGACAGCTTCGGACTAGATTCGACCTCACAACCACTAGGCAAGCCCTGTGGCTGTGAGCCTGATAACCGCTGGGATAAGTCCCGCTGTTTACATGTGCTAATATGTTTGACTGTAAATACTCTTATGTGTTTTTACTCTAAATTTATTTCATTATGTGAAAATTAGATTTCTTAGAAGTTCCCGGCTATGTCGCATGTGATGATTATGAGCTTAGTGAAATTTTCGAATCTGTTGCATGATCGAAATTTCTTTCGAAATTTGATTTTAAAATTGTGCCTAATGTCCCTTTATTTTAAATATAATTGTATACATGGAACCCCCTAGCATGATCAATGAACTCTCTTCCAATAATAAGTTCAATGGAATGAACTATGATATCTGGCATAGGAAGATTCAATATTTTCTGAATGAAAAAGATGTCTTAGAGCACATTACTACCACGATGGTAGAAACCGAGAATCCAAGTACTGTCTATGATGAATGGGCAAAGAAGGATCAATGTGCCCGTTATACTATGTTGTACTGCATGCATGAAGACCTGATTGGTCAATAAGTGCATCCCACGACCAAGGCCATGTGGGATGCCCTTAAAGAATCATTCGGCCAAACTTCGAATATATGACTTTGTACCTTGCATATGAATTTGTTGTACAAGATCGATTTGAATCGACCTGTACTCGAACACATTCGCTCCATGATTACCATGTTGCACAATCTTAAGGCTGATGGGACCCAGATTTCTGAGTACAAGCAGGTCAACAATGCCATTCGTTCACTACCTGACGGCATATGAGATAGTTGATTGGATCCATTAAAGACTCTAATGTCCCACAATGTGAGCATCGAGACCTTCTCTGATATAGCTAAGCACGTAGAACTTGAGGATGAACGCTTAAAAGCTTCTAGAACCTCCGCACAAGTTTATGCTGCTTGAGGAGGAAACCCCAAGAGGAAGAAAAAAAGTATGGCAAGCTAGTTAAGAAACCTCAGAAGCCCGCTCCTAAGAGGAAAGACACTAAGCAACCAAAGGCACAAGGCACAAAGAACATGGCACATGTGAAGTACTATAACTGTGGAAATAAGGGACACTACGCTTGGAATCGTTCTTGTCCATTGTAAATTGAGCTGAAAGAGTCATCATTGACAATTCTTATAGATTTTTGCTAATAATGGACTAGAACAAAAATGGTTTTATAAAATTTCAGCGCTTATATTTAGTGAAGTTGCTAGAACTCAATGTATCAAATGACACGATGCGTATTGGGTCGTAACGAAAATGGCCTCTTTGTATAATTACAAGGGCCGCATACATCTGATCCTCCCAGACCCCAACTTAGTTGGGAATATACTGGATACGCTCTGAATTGTTCCAAGACAAAAAAGGTACCCTATTTTCCCGTGTCTTCGAAAATATGCATTTGCTCCTATGCATTAGTTGCTAATACATTTCTTAAATGGATTGTTGATTTAGGAGCAAGCCAGCACGTAGTAAATGATCAAGTTGGATTTGTCAAGTTCCATACTTGTGGTGTCGGAACATGAAGTGTTACCTTAGGGAATGACAATGAAGAAGATGTCATTGGCATTGATGCTGGAACCAACAAATTCCATCTCCATAGCAGAAATACACTATTGTTGTACGACACAATCTATGTGTCATGAGTTAGAAGTTGCCTTAGTTTCAGTAGTTTTCTTGTTGCAATTGGTTTTTTCATTTAATTTCATCCTAGAGGATTGAATATTGAGTACGGTGATGATGTGTTTGGTCACGGCTCGTATAAACATAGGTTTTGTGTTCTTGATTTTGATGATATTCATGATTATATAAATAGTTCATCTTTTGTCTTAGTTTCCAATATAGATAACACTTCTGAATCTGTTAAGTGACATGCTAGACTTGGTCATATTGCCCAAGATATGTTAAATAGACTTCTTAAGGAAGGTCTATTAAACCAACTCACTAAAAATAAGTTGTCTTTGTGTGAGCCTTGTTTAGCTGGCAAGGTTCACAAGAAACCTTTCGGTAAGGCATCCAGAACTTCAAATCCCCTGGATTTAATCCATTCCAATATTTGCGGACCCATGAATGTGAAAGCACGTCATGAGACTTCTTACTTCATCACCTTCATAGATGACTTTTTGTGTTTTGGACACGTGTATCTATTGTCTCATCATTACAAAGTAGTTGATGTGTTCAAATGCTATGTAGTAGAAGTAAAGAACCAATTAGGCAAAAAGTTAAGATTTTTTGTACTAACCGCCTCGCGAATACTTTTTTTATATGCTCAAAGGGTATTGTGATGAAAAGGGCATAGTAAGGCAACTTAAAATTCCTCATACTCTACTACAAAATGATGTTACGGAACATAGGAATCATACTTTGCCTAATATGGTTAGGTCAATGATGGGGCAAGCCAACCTACATATTCATTTTTGGGGAGATGCGTTGCTCACAACAATGTACATTCTTAATAGAGTATCAAACAAGAGTGTGCTATCATTCCATATGAGTTATGGAATGGAAGGAATCCTATTTTGGATCATATGCGACCTTAGGTTTGGGGGGCTATTTGCACAACCCAACACATCTACATGGCAAACTTTGCTCAAGAGCAACCAAGATGGAGTTCATTTCGATACCCCGAGCATTCCAAACGATATGTAATATTAGGCAAACACTCGAATGGGTACATGACTGAAATAGACAATCAAAATGTCAAATTTCTACGGAATCAGTTCCCAACTATCAGTGAAGTAAAGCAGGACAATTAATTGTATGAGTTACAACGAGACTTGTTGCTATATCTTGGTGAGGGGGAGAGCATGTCTCAATAATTCACCTAGGATAGTGCAACCTCACCTATTCAAGGTGGAAACTTGCCAAACAAGGAGGATCAATATAAAAGAGAGGTAAGTCCTCAACCTTTCATACCTATAAATGAGATTAGTTTTCAGAACCTAAACCATAATGATTTGATTATGAACCCCACAAACCAGGGGGTTAGTGAGAGTGACCCTTCTCACATCGTCTGCTCCATGAGACAAAGGACTAGTGGTAGTAGATCCTCAACCAGACAAATACAAGATCCTAAACTCCGAATGAGTAAACGCATAAGAATTTCCCAATGATACTTTCAGATCAAGAAAAATGTATTCTTCTGTACTCATTTGAAAATAGAGGACCACACCTCTAATGACGAGGCTATAAACTCACCCAATAGATAAAGATGGCTAAGTGCCATGAGGGATGAGATGGACTCAATGCACAAAAATTAGGTATGAGAACTTGTTGATCTTCTACATCACTAAAAATCGATTGGATGCAAGTGTGTATTCAAGGTTAATTGCGGTATGGATAGATCAATCGACAAGTTCAAAGCCCGAATCATGGTGAAAGGTTTTAACCAAATCGAGGGTATGGACTACGAAGAGACATTTTCTCTTGTGGTGAGAATTGTCTCTATTCTTCTACCTCTGGCTTTGATTGCCCATTTAGATATTGAGTTATTTCAAATTGGACATCAAGACTGTTTTCCTTAATAAAACACTTGCATCTCAGTAGGTTAACATGACGAATTGTGCTATCTTAAAAAATCCATATATGGTCTCAAACAATTTTTTAAATTGTGGTATTTCAGATTTCATTAAACTATTACTTAGTTTGTCTTTACCATGATAAATGAAGACCATTGTGTGTATATCCTAAAGAAAGAGGAAGGAATCATGTTTCTCTCCTTATATGTCGATTACATACTACTGGATGAAAACAACATGGAAATGATCGACACCATTAAGCAGTGGGTGTCTTCTGTCTTTAAGATGAAAGATATGGGTGAGACTAGGTATGTCCTAGGTATAGAAATAACCAGATATAGTCCAAAGAAACTGTTGGGTCTGTTCCAAAAAGTATATATAAATAAAATCTTAGAAAAGGTTCATGATGCATCCAACCTGTTGACACCCTCGTTGATAAGGGTCTGGCGTTAAGCTTTGATTAATGCCCTAGAGTAGACAAAGAAAATGAACAAATAAAGCATTGTCCCCCGTGCCAGTGTCATAGAGAGCCAGATACACGTCATATTATGTACACGGCCAGACATCTGCTTCGCGGTTGGGTTGGTGAGCCATTATCAAAGCAACCCGCGACCTTCTCATTGCAAGCAATCAAGAGTATCTTTGGTTACCTTTGTGGAACAATCGATCTAGTCCTACGTTACCAAGGGGGTGACCTATGGTGAAAATTGTAGATGCTGATTAGGGAGGTGATTTGGATGAGTTCAAGTCAACCTTTGGATATGCCTTCATCCTTGGTATAGGATCCATATCTTGGTGCAATAAGAAATAAGACTATATCTCTTTGTCGACAATGGAAGAAGAATATGTCGCATATAATGTAGCCGTGCAAGAGGCACTCTGCCTTAAGAGTTTTCTACATAACCTCAATCTGACTCGAGGCCTAACGATCCTATAGAAATGAGCTGCGATAATACTGCAACAATTCAGTTTACTAAGGATCCAAAGTTCCATAGAAAGACAAAAGCACATACAGAGATGTTACCAATTTGTTCGAGATGTTGTCAACAAATGGGATATCACTATCAAGTATATTCCTACCGACAAGATAATCGATGAACCAATTACCAAACACATTTCTTGAGATGTGTTTAAAGCTTATATCATGAGTCTAGGATTACGTAAGGTTTGATCATATCTTTTAATGATAAGGATGTGTTTTTGTAACTTTGGATTATGAAATGAAATTGATGTTTTCTTTTCATCGAGCATTTTTGGTGTATGCAGTCAATTAATTAGGCACAAGAAATGTCACAAGACTTTGTGATTGGCCCTATCACACAGGTAATCGCCCTTATTATTGTGCAATATGAAGAATGAGATTGGTATATGTTTTGAATAGTCGCTTCAATATGTTTGAAATGAGATGTTAAGTGAATCAAATGTGATATGTCTGGATTTTTACATTAAAGCCTTAACGACGAATGTAGAGGATAAAAACTCAGTGCATCTATCCAAGGCTACTATTTGCATGGTATAAGTAAATGACATACCCAAGTGAGTGAGAGTCATGCCATGATAGACATATTATACTGTGTGCACCATAGAACGACCATTGTGAAAATGATAAAAGAATCTCATGATTGTCATTGTGTGGTCAAACGAACATACGCTTATCCACCTAGACATTATTCTCTGAATTGAAGTTGAGGCTTGATGATGCTACTTTAGTATTTCATTCAATGGCTAGAATCTATACAGTCCAACGGACTATGCTATTAAAGTAGTTGAGTCGATATGGATAGTCATCAGTGTCTAAGGAATAATCTGTCTAGCTTTATCATATTTGTTATGGCGATTACATTAAGTATGTAATCAAATATTGTATAACTTAAAGACATGAGTAGTTATCGGTGATGTGAAGAGGATTTGAGGTACCGTTACTTTGAAAGTGTTATGTTAGTTAGATGGTGACTTAATATGACACTATTGGTTACTTTTTGGTCGCACGATTCACTCGTATGAAATGTTGGGAAATTTGAAATTTGTATTTTGTAATGCGGTTTATGTAGCCGAATGAGAGAAATTAGACAAAATAAGTTTTTTCTTATTAAACTAAATTAGTATTTAAGTAATTATTTGTTAATTACCTAATATTAAGAATCCTAATTAGGGTAGGATTCTGCCATCCTAATTAGAGTTGGATTTAGTCTCCCCTAATTTATAAGGAACGCATTAGGTGTCTATTTCCACACACCAATACACAATTCTCATGTGCTGAAAAACTAGAACAAATATTATGTTCTCACGAATTGTTGCCTCGCCATATCCGGATGAGAGTTTTGAGTTCTTGAATTATATGAGGAGTCCGGTAACTTCTCGATTCGTGTTCCTAGCATATTCAACCATATGGTTATGTCATGCTTCCACACCAATAGAGGTAATGATCCTATTTAGATCTACACTTCTGAAGGCTAGATAGAGCTCAATGTGTGATCAATGATTAGGGAAGTGGGTGAAAAGGAATGTAATACCCTTGCCATTCTTCTTAGGTTGATTTAGGGTTTCCGAAATCAAATTGGAAAGAATGTGCAATAGTTCATTCATCAGAGGATCATTTTGGTGATAGAGCTCAATGTGTGATCAATGATTAGGGAAGTGGGTGAAAAAGAATGTAATACCCTTGCCATTCTTCTTAGGTTGATTTAGGGTTTCTGGAATCAAATTGGAAAGAATGTGCAATAGTTCCTTCATCAAAGGATCATTTTGGTGCTTTAGGTGGTAATCAGCAGTTGTCCAATGTGCCTCGTTCAACTGCTGAGGAGTGGTTTTCGCCTCTGGGTTTACAGCCGACACAATGTAAACATCTCTAAGGTTTTGAAATGGGTACGTCAGGGGCTGCTAAAGGGTTGCATAGATGACATTCATATTGAATCTATCACTCATAAGAAGACCAAAAAGAAATAGTCGTCCACGAAATCTTCACCAGTGGAATTACGTCCGACAAAGATCACTACCGGCAAAAACCAAGCTAGTAGCGAAGCTCATTCATGAGAGGAAGTTCAATCTTCACAAGAATTTTCCCGGAATAAACTTGAAGCGAAAGAGACAACCACTGGATCTTTCCGGTGAAAATCCATTCCAAAAGATTATTGTCGGTGAAAACCAATCGGTGGTGGGGTTCCCGTGCTTCGTCAGCCAATTCCTTGTTTTCGGTAAATCGTGTAACCTATGGATTACTCAAATTGTTTTCAATAACCTCAGTGACACTGAAGTGGGTACCTTGCTAATGATCCACTTCTATTGTTTGACTCCCGTGATATTATCTTGAAAGTACAATAGTGGTTATATAATCTTACCCATTTGCTATGTCCTACACAGAGCACCTCACCTATGGGCATTTCCACGTTGCACCATTCGTGCATTCTTGTTCAGTGAATTTCCTTAAAGCAACCTCTGGTGATTTTCCAGGAAAAATCTGCCTACTAGATGGTTGAAGTTTAATCAAGGGTAATCCTTCTTATTGCTAACCCAGGCTACAACTCGAGTTGAATAAAAAAAAATAAAGAGCTTTCAGTTGCAAATATGAAAGATGGGAAGATATCTCTGAAGAATAAAGGAGAAGGAAGATGGGATGAAGATGAGGACTTTCTTTTTTAAGTTTGTTTTTAATTATGGGCATTATTGCCATTTTAGTACTTAAATATTAGGGCAACCATTAGAAAAACAGGGTCACTCAATCTTTCTCTCCCC
>JAOWBN010244493.1:0-11905 GCA_028565015.1 Pinguicula moranensis | reverse complement strand
GAGCTTTTCTTTGAGAAGAATGGCGAGGAGAGAGGATAGCGAGGGAGCGTTGTAGAAGAAGAATGGACCAATGGGAGTTGGCCACGGAATTTTCGGAAGGTTGGTGCTGAGCTGGACAACTGCGGCGTTATATAATAGATAATTCCAAAAATATAGGTTGTCTCTCCCAAGTCTTTTATGGAAAACTGCTTGGATAACCAAAGTTTTACAAATTGAAGCATTTGTATATCATTTCCTATCAGCAATATGTCATCTACATAAATCACTAGGGAAACTCTCACATCCCGATCAACCATTTTATAAACACAAGGTTCATCAGAATTTTTGATGAAATCAAGCACTTTGATTGTTTCATCAAACCTGATGTTCCAACTCCGAGATACTTGCTTGAGCCCATAAATGGATCCTTGAAGCTTGCACACTTTATTGGCTTCTTTGGATTCAAAAGTTTGAGGATGTTTCATATACATCTCCTCTAGCAAATTTCTATTAAGGAATGTCATTTGGACATCCATTTCCCATATTTCATAATCGTAGTATGCATCTATCGCAAGCAATATCCTAATGGATTTAAGCATGACAACTGTTAGAGAACGTTTCGTCATAGTCAATACGTTGTCTTTAACGAAATCTTTTTTATATCAGGCTAGCTTTATAGGTAATTACATTACCGTCTATGTCGTTTTTCTTATTGAAAACACATTTGCACGCTATAAGGACAATCCCTCCAGGTGGATCAACTAAGGTCCATACCTTTTTTTTGTACATGTATTCATTTCCATAACGAACAGGGGCACAATGTATTCTATACTAGACAAAACTTCTTCATAGTTAATAGGTTCATTATCTTCTATGATGAATACACTATTTTGTCCGTCCAGATCATATCCATAACAAACAGGGGCACAATGTATTCTACTGGATCTACGAAGTCCTTGTGTTCGAACATCTTTTGTTATCTCATCTCTATGAGATAATTGCTCTTACTCCATCTGTTGATCAATGATTGACTGTGGATCTTGAACTTCTTCGGGGTCCACTTTGCTCCCACTTGTCTCTTCTAGAAAGATGGCATATTTTGAGAGAAACACATTTTGCTCAACGGGATTGTAGAAATAGCATCCCAAACAATCTTTTGGATACCCTATAAACATGCATGTATCGGATTTAGCTTCAAGATTATTTGATTCTATTCGCTTAACATAAGCTAGGCTTCCCCAAATTCTCAAGTAATTGAGGTTTTGTTTCTTACCCATCTATATCTCATATTGATTGGTGCCAACCGATTTAGATGGAACACAGCTGAGAACGTGAGATACAGTATCTAATGCATAACTCCAAAAAATATTTGGGAGACTTGCTCGACTCATCTTGGATCACACTATATTGAATAAGGTGCAATTCCTCCTTTTCGACACATCATTCAATTGTGGAATATACGGAGGACTCCTTTGTGGAACTATACCATTAGCTTTCAAATAATCTTGAAATTCGGTACTCAAGTATTCACCACCCCATTCTGATAGGAGTACTTTGATACTATTTTCAATTGTTTTTCAACAACATTCTTATACTCTTTGAACTTTTCAAAGGCTTCGGACTTGCACTTCATTAGGTAAACAAAATCATATCTAGAATGATAGTCCGTGAATGTTATGAAGTATGAGATACTACCTCTAGCATTTATTGATATTGGACCACATATATCACTATATATTAGTTGAAGCCACTCTGTAGACCTTTTTACTTTTCCCTTAAAATGAATCTTAGTCTTTTTTCCTTGTAGGAAACACTCCCATGTCTAAAATGATTCATAATCAAATGAGCTCAAAAGACCACTTTGGCACATTTTGGATATGCGATCTTTGCCTGCATGACTAAGTCTACAGTACGTCTTTTATGTTCCTTTATTTGGTATCTATGCTAAGTATTGGTTCATCTATGTTCAAAACATAGTGACCATTTATACCAGAGGATACGCAATATCTAATTTCATTTCTAGAAATAGTACAACTATTGTTCTGTTGCAAAATGGAGTATCCTTCATCATCCAAACGAGAAATAGATATAATGTTTTTAATCAATACTAGAACATAATAACAATTATAAATTTTTAGTACAATCCCATTGGACAACTTGAGATAGTAAGTCCTGACGGCTGGTAAAGCAACTCTTGCTTCATTGCCCACTCGAAAGTCGACTTTTCCTTTTGTCATTGTCTTACTTCACTTCAACTCCTTTAAATCATTACAAATGTGAACAGGGGCTCCAATATTTAATACCTAGGTATTTGAAGCATAAGTATACAATATATCAATCATATAAATACCTGACAAAGATGTTTCCTTAAGCTTCTTTGCATATTCAAGATAATCGTTTGTAATTGCGTCTCCAGTGACCAGTTTTGCCGCAATGAAAGCAAGTGTCCTTTTCAGGTTTCTTACCCTTGTTCACCCCACCATTTGATTTCACTGCGCTCTTCTTGCCCTTTCGCTTCATAAGCTTAGCTTTAGGAACATGCTTGCCTTTAGAAGAGGACGCTAGCAAGATGGCGTCCTTTTTCTTTTTCAGTTCACTTTTAGTGACTTTGAGCATATTCACCAACTCAGTCAACAGAACTTATAACTTATTCATGTTGAAGTTGATGATGAATTGGGAATAGCTATCCGGAAGAGATTGCAGGATTAAATCCGTCCAAAGTTCATTTTCCATGTTTGCACCCATGTCTCTCAGCCTCTTGTTGAGACCCAACATCTTAATGTCTTGGGTAGCCATGAAAGATCCCTTCTTCATCTGGGATCTGAACAACTCTTTGTTCAGATTATACCTTTCCGTCCGGGTCTAACTCAAATAACTCTTTGAGGTACCCTATCATGGTGTAGGCATCCAAGTTCTCGCATTGCTTCTGAAGCTCTGGAGTCATAGATGCCAACATTAGACATTTAGAAAGGTCATACACTTCAACCTATTTCTCGTAAGTAGATTGAACAGTCCTAGATGAACCTTTTTTCGAAGGATTGGATTTGGGTGTCTCAAGGACATAAGCAAATTTCTCGGATTTGAGAACGATTCTAGAATTCTGTTGCCATTACAAGTAGTTTGAACCATTCGACTTGTTAGTTTCGAGAATAGAATGGATATTTAATCATGTAATAGACATCTACAATGGTAAAGTAAGTCTTTGCTATCATGCTATCTACAAAATGAATATAGTAAACTTTAAAACATATCCATTTTGCTCCCACTATTTTTTTGCAAATCAATAACCCTATTCTATATTGATTCCGAAGATTAATTAAATCTTCTAGCGGGTCAATGATCCCAATTAAACCATATTCAAACCTTGAGTTAGGTCAACAAGACAATTATGGTTACCAAGGGTGGTTAACTCTTTAACAATTTCATCACTTTGCAACTCCTTGCTTTTGCTTGGATAGCCCGCCAGTGACCTTGCCAAGACTTAGCCTCTAAACCTTCAAGGCCTTGGGTTAGCTCAACAAACCAAGAGTTTTAGTTTAGTCAAACACAATTATTCAGAAAGTTAATAACTTCATGATAAAATTCCTACAAGATAAATGGTCACCTTAAGTTAGCTCAACAAGTAAACCACCAATCAAGAGGACCTTTTTATCATAATAATGGAAGGCAAGTATCATCATTTCTATCGTGAATATCCTATTATTATAACATAATAATAAAATATAAAGCATGCTAAATAAACACGCATATACGTGAATGATCATGGACTCTATTAATCCCTCAACCATTAATGGACTAGGTGGGTTATTTCAAATTGTGGTATTTAACACTTGATGACATGCAACATTTTGCATCTCCATCACAAATGTGGAAAAACCCGGGCCTTCTTGGCTCCCAAGGGTGGTCATCAACCCCTTGATGGCATGCAACTCCTTGCATCTCCACTTTGTTGGGTCCTTCTTGGTGCCTCCTCCATTCTTGAGTTACATAATTCCTATCCTACCTCTCACAATTTTTCTCCCACTAAACTAATGTATATTACATTCATTTTTAGAAACCGCAAGTTACATTTTGGGGGAGTGAGATGGGAAAATAATTACATCAAGAATAATAGAGAGACATGACATTCAAACCATATTTTGAATATGAATGTAACTATTAGAAACATACTTTCAAGAATTAAGCAATAATAATTATTACAAACCACAATCCTATTGGGTTATAGTCCATGATCAACCGCCATGCATTCAAAGTAATTAATAATTAATTGAAAGTATGCAACATTAGAGTACTACAAAGAATCCTCACATGCAACATAATGTCGAACATGTAGTAGTGAGAATGAGCATGAAATTACTCACATATGGCCTCGAGTTGGACAATTTTTGTCCAAACCATGCCACGGTTTTTAGAGCTCTACAAGAATTAACCTCTAGTTATTTTTGAGCAATCATTTATGCTTCTACAATATTATTGAGGACCAAAATCAGGCACCTTTTACTACTACAATTTTTCTATCTCAAAATATACACACTTTCTTCAAAACAAATGTTAAGATTTCAAGATAAAATTTTCAAGAAACACGTAGCAACTTGAACACATTCATAATTCTTTGTCTTCTAACATAAAAGCTATGTAATATATCTTGCATGTAATACAAGAATCAGCGTGATGACTTTGATACCATTTGTAGGAACTTATGGCTACACTACGTGTCATGAAATATGAGTTGTGAGTAGAAGTGAAACACGAGTGTGTGCATAATCAAAATTTAAAGTGTTCCAAACCGAGAATCCATGCTAATTTACATAGCTTTAACAATATTTGGGAGGAATTTATACCTTCTCTTGAAGATATCACAAAGTTCTTCAAGGTAGTATCCTTGGAGGTGCTCAAGTGACCACCCTCTATAAAAGTACACACCACCACAACTCTTTGAGGCTTATACAACTCCTTGTATAATAATGTATGTGTGTATATGGAGTGGTAGCTTCTCACTTGTGGTTCAAGAAGATGAGAAGCAAGATCAAAATATTGCACCCTTTTCTTTCCTCAAACTTTCGAGTAGAGTGAGGAACAACAGGGAGAACCACCAATAGTTTTTTCCCATGATTTTTTAAAACTCTTACACTACTCTTTGTATTAGATCACTTCATTGCATTCAATCTCATTGGATATGCATTCTATGCATATATTCTAATTAAAAGATAATGACTACTAACTTCATATATCTCATACATGAAGTGTAATAACATTCCAATAACTCTTTATTGCATTCCATCTTAGATTCCATCAATGTGAGGTTTTGATGCAATATAATTTCCAAAAACTTTAGATAATTATGCTTGTGACCCCGTAATAATATTTGAGTCATTGAAGTATCAAATACTTCAATTCGACCCCAAATTATTCCTTGATTCAATTTTGGCCCCTCAAGAGTTTACTGTTAATGTGTGTGACCCTATAGGTTTTCAATAGCTTGGCAATATGAATTAACATAATCATATTATGTTTAATGAATTAAACTCCTTTGATTCATCAAACCCTAATTCATGTCCACAGACCATGAGTGACATCTAGCAATATGTCATGACCACCCAAGTATTGAGAATAGTCATGTTACGAGACTATATCTTTCAATAACTATTTCCAGTATAATTCTTATCCCTTCACCTTGATCATATCCCAATCTAGCATATAGAGGTTATTTGTCATTCTCTTTTGATATATGCTTTAAATTTGTTGTAATGGAGATAATGATCCTTGAGTATTGATTAGAAACTCATTTCTAATCACACTCGTACTTTGATCAAAGGTTTCATCATGATCTCTTACAAGTGGCTATAGGGACATCTCCTCACAACTATTTATGAGTGATAAATCTTTTATTGATCACTCACAATCCTTCCATACTTTATATCACGCTCAAAACTATTCATTGTTACCCATTTACGGTGTAACCCTGAATAGGATCAAAGAGTGACATCAAATCTCAAGATTCCATGGTGATATCAAGTCTAAGGATCACTTATAATGCATAGCGCATGCTAGTGACTTTGTGAGTAAGCGCTCGTGCAGTGCATGCAATGTGCAGCAGGTGGGCTAGGATACTTCGTCCATTACGTAGCCACTTGTTCCAAGTTTTCTTTCTTTTGTCAATTCATGAAGATTGAGCTCGAGAACGATGGAGAGATTTGTAGGATTCACGACTCGATTTCTAAAAAATTTCGAACATTTTTAAGTTCGAAGCACACGTGAAATCAAAACCAATTATGCATTTAATTCGTGTTCTGGATTCAAGAGATAGCTTACTAACCTCAAATCCGGCGTATTGGCTCGAACCCTTGCGAAAATCTCGAACAACCAGTGTGAAAATCATGAATCACGGAGTTTCCAACATAGAGAACCTCCACTCGGAGCACTACCTGACGAAACGGAAGGTGGCTGCTAGACCACGGCGACTCGATTCCGGCGACCACGACGTTGGATGAATTCACGGAGACAAATTTCCTTTTCGGTCGAGAGTTCGCACAGAAACGAAGAAGGAAACATATGTCTCTTCTCGTCATTCTTGACCAACTAAAATAAAAGGCTTCAATTATGTCATTTGGGCTTTGAGCCCAAATGGGACTTAATTAATTGGGATCGAATTTTATTCGGGCCCAATTGTAAAATAACAACTTGGGTTTAATCCCATTAAGCCCAATTACAGTAATTGCAATTTAATTGAGTTCAAGTCCCACTGAAATCCAATTAGCTCTCGTCATCAATTATGTCCCGCATAATTAATTCTTAATTCTTCAGTTTGCCAGATGAAGCGACCCAGTAGGATCCATATCTAAATCGGTCATAAATTAATCTCATTAATTTATAAATCATAAGCGGCATCTAGCAATGCATTTTGATCCGATCTAATATATATACATTGTGAACCTTTAAATCCCATTTAGTATCAATTCTTTTGTCGCTTAATATCCAATAATTAATGTAGTAACAATGTGTCTTCCTTGACCATTAATTACTTTCTTGATATTTCAGTATATAATTGTTAATATGTGACTATCCTATAATCACAAATGCATGCAGCAAGAATTATGAATATCTCAGATAACTGAATTAATAGTATATGACTTTGTTGATGACACAAAACACAATCCATCCAGCAAGTCAATATAGGTCAAACTCATATTTCATGTGATTAAATAGATACCTCATATCAAGGATCTGTGAAACATGATCATGCATTAATCCACATGCTAGTCGATATAATGATCTAGTTATTTCATTGCTAATGACTTTAAGACTAGGGACTAATTATGAGTATTGATTAAATTGTGGAGTTTCACACAAAATTTAAGGAACAAAATAATTTTCATCATTAAGTATATATGAAACTAACAAGAGCGCTATGCTTTAGCACTAACTAACAAGATTTTCAAAAGGAGCGCACGAAAAATCGAAACTATTAATTTTATTAGACTATATTGTAGTAGGACTTTACCTAGGGGAACCCAGTATACATCCTAACCATATTTACTTACTTTCATTTTGTGATATTGAATTGAGAATACTTGATTTAATGTCTTGTAGCTATAGAAAGTGCACTAGGTCATGCTTGTATGTATGCATTCATTTTTGTTAATTTAGAATCAACTAGATATGAGTGACTAAATGCATACCTTGACTCATAATGAATTTAGGTTGGACTTAAAATTTATTTATTTATTTATTTAAAGTTAATAATATAGATTTTTACACTAAGCCAAGATCTTTACACCATAATGTGACTTAATTTTAAGTGTTGGACTAA
This sequence comes from Pinguicula moranensis, assembly GCA_028565015.1. Classification (NCBI taxonomy): domain Eukaryota; kingdom Viridiplantae; phylum Streptophyta; class Magnoliopsida; order Lamiales; family Lentibulariaceae; genus Pinguicula; species Pinguicula moranensis. The sequence continues at coordinate 4,116 of JAOWBN010244493.1, read as the reverse complement.
GGAAAATCACATTTGAATCTAAGACTTAGACCTATAGGGAAGGAGTGGGTCCGGGAGAGATGCTCCCTCCACTAAGAGAGATGCTCTCTCCAAGAAAGACTACGACGCAGGAGGCCTACCAACTAGAAGACCCAACAAAAATTTCCATGGCCCGCTTAACAAACCCTAGTACACTTCCTTCACTCCTCCAAAGGAACCCCAAGTAGAAATATTTGCTATAATCGAAGGCGACGAAGTCTTTGTTGTGCCTCAAACACCCATGGGGAAACAAAGGATGGACGTGCATCTCTACTGTCGATATCACCGAGACAATAGGCATCCCACCAATGACTGCGAGGAGTTGAAGAACAAGATTGAAAGGCTTAACCAACTCGGAAACCTACAAGAATAGTTTGGGAAGATTCCTAGGACCAAGGTAACCAGGTTCGCAGTTACACATCTTCTACAGGAGAGCCAAGAAAGTTGTATGTTCTACAAAGGTTTTATATTGATTCAACCATCTAGTTGCTCTTAACAAGGCTCATGGATTGGGTCCGGAATGATCGAGGAGGGATTATAAGGAAGTTAATCCTCAAAATTCTCATCTTTGCTCAAATCAGAGAGTGTTGGGTTTTATGTCATCTGGCTCCTATCCAGTTGACAATGAAGAACGCGTCACGTACTGGCCTTTTTCATGAAGTTGCAAAGAATGTATTTGAAGACTAGTCTCATTAGACACTCGTTCGGGATCTCCCTGCGTAGCCTCAACTTTGTTGTGTCCAACTCCTCCTGTTGCTGTTGAACCTGGTGCTTCAATTGCTCCTTCTCCAATCGGGGTTCCTCTAGCTGGGCTCTGAGTTCCTTCTGCTCCTCTTTGAAAGTTGCTTGCATGACGGCAACGCTTTCTTGGGCATGTGCCAGGTGCGTGCAAGTTTCTCTTTCTTCTTTGAGAAAAAGGCCTCCTTCTGCCGTCTCTTCGGACTCAAGCATCCTCGTGGAATATGTTCGCATATCATTTTCCAAGATCATGTTCTGCCACAAAATAATAGTAATAGGAATGACAAGAGTAGAAATACCTACCAGCTAGGAAGAAAAGTTCTGAAGAAGCTGCATCTTCTCGAAACCTTGCTCCATTAACACACCCTGATACATTCCCGCGATGTCCGTGTTCACCAGGTTGATGAGAGCTTCATACTTGTCCTCAGGATTCAAATGAAATCTTCTTCACTCGATGTGTCCACTCCCGTTTCAAATGAGCGTACTCTTATACCTTCCTTCGCCTTTTCAGCCGACAGATCATTAATTTGGGGAAGGAAAATGGAATCTTACCCTTCAAGAGACATCTTCCTCAGTTTCTTCATCTTGTGCTCAGTGGCAGTACGAGGGCGCTTCCAAGAGGCATCTTCTAAGTTGAAGGCGGGGATGACATGGCCTATATAGGCGAGATCTGATCGGTTGGGCCATCTGTAGTGGCCTCAAATGCATCCACTAGCACAACGAGAGAGCGATATGGGGAGGCTTCTAGAGTTAGGACTCCCTCCGGGGTTAGAACTCCTTCAGGGAATAGGATTCTTTCAGATTCATCACGTTACCCTCCAAATGCGTCTTGGGCCTCGAAATCTTCATCGGCAACGTTCAAAGATCTGATCTTGTAGCTCATACCTAGGATCTCTTTAAAAGGGTCCATGCAATTATAATTAGGATTATAATTAAAGTTTCATTAGTCTTAATTAAATTAGATTTAATTAAAGAGTCCAACATGGTTAAGAATTATATTAGGTTTATTAATTGAGTCCTACTTGGAGAACAATTAATTGAGATCTTAACCAAATGTCTTATTATAAATACAAGCAATAACCTAGCAACATCAAGACAAGTCTGTAACTACACAAAAGGTGATTTTCGAAATCCATCAAGTCTGGGAGGCGATGGCCAAAATAAAGGTGTAGAGAGAAAAAGAGTATTTTTCTGCTTCCTTTAGATCTTTGCTTATGTGTTGAGGTTAAATCTACCTAAAAGAAAGTTTTGGTTCATGTCTTATATATTCTTTTGGGAGTACAAAAGAGATCCACTATCTTAAAGTACAGTCTCTGGATATAGCTCAAAAATCTTGGTGGTTTTTAAATTAACAAAAAGAATGCGAGTTTCTGCAAGGATTGCTTGGAGGTCTATACGGGTAACAAACTGATTTTTACCTTTAATTCTACCTTATGTTGTGCGTATAAAATTTATATGTTGTATGTGGTAGTTGGTTTATATTCACATGTTACATAGCAAATATGTTCTATTTAAATTTAAAGTTAATGCGTGTAAGATCAAGAGGCTCATAGATTATATCTATGGCATGTTTAGGTTTCTTCCGCATTTGGGATTAGATTCTTGGGTCTAAATATGTGATTTAGATTTAAATATTTTTTTTTTTGAAAAGCAAAATTTCATAATATAAAACATAATTGCAGAGTCTGATATATACAAAAAATAACCCCGCACACTATGCTGTCAGCCAAAATTTTAACTACTGCTGAGCATGCATGTTAACGGATTGGATATCAAACAGAGAATAGCTGAAGCCTTTCTTTCTTGCCTTCAGCCATGACCATACTGTAAGCTGCAACTTCTAGAATAACTCCTCCAAGTTTACCTCTGAATTTCTAAACTGTACCTGACTTCTCAGTGACCATATTAGCCATGTCAGTGCTTGTTGAATCATTTTCCAGGCATCCTTCTCAATGGAGCAGGGGCTTTGCTGCATGAATTGGATCCGTGTTCGCACTTGTTGAGTTAAAAGAGGAGTATTCTCCACACCCATGCCCACTCCCATACACCTGTATCCCAACCCCCATGCTCTGACACAGTTTTGTCCCTAAGATTATCTACTCTGTATAGCCTACTAAACCTCTCTGATAATCTGAAATTACCCAAACATTTATCATCCCAGAATCTAATCTTTTTTCCATTTCCTACTATCAAAACTGTGCTCCCCTCAAACCAACCCTCTCCTAATGTTTTTTGCAGTGCCCCACATAATTTTGAACACATCTGTGGGCCTCCTCTTCTGAATCCCCTCTCCTCTCTCTCTCAACTCCCTTAGCCCCCCACAGTTAAGGAACCCTCCTGCCCATACTTTGATCCCACAAGTAAGCCTAAGTAGAAAAATGGAATACTCCCTGTTTGGGAGTTTAGATAATTGGCCATATCATTTAATGTTGAGTTGGTACCTTGTTGCCCATCAGCCTACTTTTGGCAAAAATGATCTTCATTCCAGACATCAACTCGAAATTATGCAATATGGCCTTGATAATCTTTATATTGTCCCATGTTGCTTGACCAAATAAAATGGTATCGTCTGCAGATTGTAGATGAGAGAGCTTCACTTTTTCATTACCTATCTCAACTGGAGTATACAACCCCAATTCTGTTGCTTTTTGAACCAAAACTGAGAGACCTTCAGCAGCCATAAGGAACAAGGAAGGAGACAAGGTATGACTTTGTCTCAGCCCCCTTTGAGGGGTGAATTCTGATGTTGGGCTTCCATTCACTAATATTGAATTTGAAGTTGATTGTAAGCATTCTTTAATCCACCATTTCCAGAATATAGGAAGCCCCATATTTTCTATTACATCAAGCAGGTATTCCCAACTCACCATATCAAAGGCTTTTTCAAAATCAATTTTGAAGATGATTGATGGTGTGCCTCTTTTTTGTAGGTCATGTAGCACTTCATTTGCTATAAGCACACCATCTACTATTTGCCTTTATCCAATAAAATTCATCTGTTTTTTTGAAATCACGCTATCCAGTTCTTTACTTAACCTGATTGCTAACACCTTTGAAATGACTTTGTACATACTCCCAATCAGAGTGATGGGCCGATAGTCCGTAATCTTTTGAGGACTTCTGAATTTTGGAAGTAGTGAGATATGTGTTGCGTTTCTTCCTCTTGGTATTTTACAGTTCATATAGAATTCCTGCATCATTTGTAATATATCTTGCTTGAATAATGGAAGAAAGTGCTTTATAAACGCAAAATTCAAGCCATCCGGCCCCAGACTCTTGTTACTACCACATGCATTGATTGCTTTCAAGATCGCAGTTTCAGATAATGGAGTTGATAGCCTTTGTCTTGCTTCTGATGAG
>JAOWBN010244482.1:0-11905 GCA_028565015.1 Pinguicula moranensis | reverse complement strand
CCACAGCGTTTCCGCTGGGAATCGATCTCGCTACCTCTTGGCAAGCCATGAGGTAGCGAAACCGCTGGGACAAGTTGCACTTGTCGACCCATCCACCCTATATGTGGACCTTTTCGATATTTCATGGTCATTATTAACGCTTATAGCAAATGATCTCATGTTTGTTTACTTTCAAGTAGAAATGCAACATTTGCTAGATTACTTGCTCATATCATTAAATTACGAGCACACTTTCCAGATCATCCAATCAATAAAATAAGACTAGATAATGTTGCAGAGTTCACATCTAAAGCATTTAAAGCTTATTGTATGTCCATAAGCATAGATGTTGAACATTCTGTTGTACATGTTCATACACAAAATGGGCTAGCTGAATCACTCATTAAACGCATACAATTGATTGCTAGACCCTTACTTATGAAATCTAAATTGTCAATTTCGGCATGGGGATATCCGATTATACATGCGACATCACTTGTTAAATATAGACCCAGTGCTTCTGATTTTTACTTCCCTTATCAGTTCGTATCGGGTAGAGTCACGAATATATCATTCCTACAAATTTTTTATTGTGCGGTTTATGTACCCATTGCACCAACGCAGAGGACCAAGATGGGTCCTCAACGTAGGTTGTGAGTTTATGTTGGTTTTGAAACACCTTGATTCTAAGATATTTAGAATCTCTGATGGGTAATGTCTTTTCTGCACATTTTGACAATTCTTATTTTGATGAGTCTGTCTTCCCATCATTAGGGGGAGCAACACATGTGCCAAAAGCACGGAAAGACATAATATGGTATAATAAAGGATTATTCCATCTTGATCAACGATCAAATGAATGCGAATTAGAAGTTCAAAGGATAATTCATTTGCAGATTATAAGAAATCAATTACCAGATGCATTCACAGACAATCAATTGGTTGTAAAATCTCACATACTAGCTGTCAATGCTCCTATAAGGATTGATGTCCCAAAAGGACAAAATACCAACAAAGCAGCAAATGAATCTACACAACGCCTGAAGCGTGATAGACCTGTTGGTGCCAAGGACAAAGTTCCTGGAAGAAAATAGTCCCACTAGAAAATGTGAATCATACTGATCACCAATCCCAGGCAGATATCATATCCAATGACTCTCTTGAAACTACCCTTCATGAAAAGGAAGCTCTAAATGAGGAACCTAATGAAGATGATCAGGTACCTGATAACAATGAGATCTCAATTCAATATGTATTATCAGGAGAAGTCTTGGATAAAAAGAAAACTATTATCGACAATATTTTTTAGTATAAAATTGCTTTAAATATCACAAAATGTGAAGATGAAATAGAACCACACTTCGTCGAAGAATGTTGACGTCGAAATGATTGACCAAAGTGGAAAGAAGCAATATAATTAGAGCTAAGCTCGCTCAAAACAATTCAAGGTCTTCGGACCCATTATTCAAATACCCAATGGTGTTAAGGTTGTTGGATACAAGTGGGTATTTGTTTGAAAAAGAAATGAACATAATGAAATCGAGCTCTACAAAGTGTGTCTTGTTGCACAAGGCTTCTCCTAAAAAACCCGAGATTGATTATGAGGAAACATATTCTCCGGTTATGGATGCAATTACATTCCAATTTTTAATTAGTTTAACATCATTTGAAAAATTGGAGATGCGACTAATAGATGTTGTTACACCATATCTGTATAGACCACTCGATAAAGAAATTTATATGAAAATCCCAGAAGGATTTAAGATGTCTGCAACATCTTGTGGCAAGCAGAAGAATATATGCTCTATTAAATTCCAAAAATCATTATACGGATTAAAACAATCCGATTGGATGTGGTATAATCGATTGAGTGAATACCTTGTAAATCAAGGATATACCAATTATGTAATTTGCCCATGTATATTTATCAAGAAAGACACATGATTTTGTAGTCTATGTAGATGATTTAAATCTTATTGGGACTCCAAAATAGCTCAAACAAACTGCAACACATCTAAAAGATGAATTTGAGATGAAAGATCTTGGCAAAACGAGATTTTGTCTAGGACTACAAGTTGAGCATGTCTCAAAAGGAATATTTGTGCATCAAACAACATATACAAAGAAAGTTCTGAAGAACTTTCACATGGAACATGCACATCCTTTATCTACACTCATGGTGGTAAGGTCACTAAATACAATGAAAGATCCATTCCGTCCTATTCAAGACGATGAAGAGATACTTGGTTCTGAAGTACCATATCTCAGTGTCATAGGTGCACTAATGTATCTTGCAAATTGTACAAGACCAGACATAGCTTTTTCAGTCAATCTCCTTGCAAGATATAGTGCTACTCCGACTCGTAGACACTAGAATGCTATCAAGCATATCCTCCACTATTTAAGCGGCACCCCGAATTCGGGATTATTTTATAACCGTGATACAAAATCACCGTTAATTGGATATGCAAATGCATGTTATCTTTCTGACCCGCACAAGGGACGATCTCTGACCGGATATATTTTCACTTATGGTGGTACTGCAATTTCATAGAGATCTTCTAAGCAGACATTGACAGCCACATCATCAAACCACTCAGAAATTATTGCAATACATGAAGGTAGCAGAGAATGTGTTTGATTGAGAACAATCATTCAACATATCCGTACAACATGTGATCTATCCAATATCTCAGACACGCCAACAATATTATATAAAGATAATGATGTTTGCATCATTCAGCTCAAAGAAGGATACATCGAAAGTGACAGTACAAAGCATATATCCCCGAAGTTCTTTTAGACACATTAATCGCAGACAAACAAAGAAATCAACATCAAACGGATCAGATCAAGTGAAAACTTAGCCGATTTATTTACGAAATCATTACCTAAAATTTTATTTGAACAAATTGTATCTGGTATTGGCATGAAACGTTTCAAAGATGTCTGAAATATACTTTTGAAGGGGAGAAACAATGCACAGTTGTATTCTTTTTCCTTCGCTTAGGATTTTTTCCCACAAGGTTTTTCCTAAGCAAGGTTTTAACGAAGCAATTTTGGCATACTCTTGAATCCAGAAGAGTTCAATGAGATGACTATAAAAGATCCTTACTCAAGGAGATTACAAAAGTATGTATCCTTGAAATTCGGTCAATCAAATGATCGGAATGAGAAAGCTCAAAGATGTGGAAAACAGGGGGAGATGATAAAATCATGTACTATTTTCCTTTACTAGGATTTTTTTTCCAAAGGGCTTTTCCTAGTAAGGTTTTTAACGAGGCATGATAGATGAATATTCAGGGGGAGTGTTATAGAATGAATATTCCATCAACCCCATGCAAAATATATGATGTGTAATTACCCAAGAGCTTCCATTCTAGTTGTCAAGCATGCAAAGGAGGAATGGACAAGTGTATGTTAAGATGTCCTACATGCAAAGAAGAAAAGCCCAAGTGTTAGAGAAAATGCATGCAAAGTGACAAATGACTTTGGCAATGCAACATAAGAGAGAATTGGTAAATGTCTCTAGCCAAATTCTATGAATAGGGTTCTTCCATGTAATGAAAGATACACAAAACATTTGAGGATATCTTGTAGTGAATAAGTGAGAATACTTTGTAGAGAAAAATGTGCAGTTATTCTTGGAGAAAAGAAGTCGTCTTTGGATATATATTATCATTTTGTATTGTTACTATCATCAATTCCATAACATTTATAGGTATTTAATATAATTATTTTTTTTATAATTTAATATTTTGATGAATTGTCAACCAAATTCCAAAATTTTGAAGTTATTTTGTCGTAATTTATAGGTTAAATCAACTCGACCTAAAACGACCCAACCCCACTACGTCCAAATTTTTTTTGGCTCCCTTCACTAAAATTCCTGACTCCGCCCCTGCAGCAGGCATTTCTCATTCTCTTGTTAGTTGCAACACAAATTACTTCTTTTGGATGGTTACATTACACCGTCCATGAGTTTAAGATATGCTACGAAAAGGTTTGTATAGATCCAATTGTTGCAAGAAGCGCAATGATCAAACAAAACCATGTTGAGTGGTTGCAGTCAAATCCAAGTGAAGGAAAATAGTTGAATCTTGGCTCTCACGCGATACATCTATATCAGGAAGAAAACCGTCATGCATGTGTTCATGAAAGTTCCTGTAAGGGCCAATTTGATAGAGAAAGTTTTAATCCTGCTTCAAGTATAAATAAGGTGACTCTATCGGATTACATAATCCCTAAGTTGTTTGGCACACACTTTGTTAAAACAAAAGTGGGATACCAGTTATATCTCATTTGATAACACCAGATTAATTTGTATTATACTGACCACGTGCTTAAATAAACCTTAAATGATCAAATTACCACTGGTTTTACTATATAAAATCCGTCAAAATGCAATTGTCAAACCCTAACAGCATTTCTCTCGAACATTTCTCCTTTTATCTTGAATGGTCACCCTCTTCACATTCTAGATGGCCCCTGACCAATCCCTCCCAGTGTCGTGTTTTGGTACCAATCCACTTCAACATCCAACTATACGTTGCAGGAAAGCAATGAAAATTGCCCGTCGTTCCAGGAAACTCTTCTCCAAGGAAATGCACTGAAAATCCCATCTTCATAGACCCATCCCCTTTGCCAAGTCCACTCCAGTTAACCGACCCCTTCCCCCAAGTTACCCCAGGCTTCTTCGTCGAAGGCCCAATCCAGATATCTGACACCTCCCTCCCAGTTACCCCAGTTTCCTTCGTCAATGACCCAATCCAGATTTTTTGACCCCTACCCCCGCCAAGTCCACCGAACCTAGAACAAACAGACAAGTTCAAGAACCTAGTTAGGAAAATGGGCAACAAAAGAGTGTAATACGGTCGACTCTTCGTTGTCCTTAAGAAAAATTCCACAAAGATGTTGATGACGAACGAGTGTATTCGGGCTACTAGAAGAAGCCCATTGGAAATGAAGATATGCCATTTTTTGAGCTCCACTCGTATGATGGTGTGGAGCACTACCAACCAACTCCCTCCCTCACCCCACCTCCCCTCGCATCAACCAGTGAATTAGACGACAACAAATGAGTAAGTTAAGGGACCATTTCTTATTTCACTGTAGTTTTTTGGACAATGATTAAATATCCGTTCTTTTATTCCGCTTACATGCTTTTGTGATATATGAAGTCGAACGATCTCCAACTAGTATGACTTCATTTGCTGAATTGAGCAATGAGACTTGTTGTTGGAAAGAATGGCCGTTTGGATTGATGATTAGGATGGCCTTTTATTATAAATGGCATGCCTATGAGGACCTATGTTCTGTGAATGTAAATTGTTTGGCTTTTTGTGACTGTTGCCTTGCTGTTAGACCTCATGTTCTGTGGATGTAGCATGCTCGAACGATCCTTCTTTAAATGTTGGTAGAAATGTTTCTTCAATGGTTTGAACGTGTTTCAACTTGTACTACATTCCTATCTTCAATGGTTCACAAATACATTATTTCTAAAATTTAACTTGGGCAGTACATAACTTCAACATTTCCAAAAGTTAGCTTAGGTAGTACATAACTTCATTGTTTCTAAAAGTTCACAAAGTAATACTAAGCCTTCAAAAGGCATTTACATAAACGAAGCCTAAACTGAGACAGATTCACCAAAAGCCATGAAACATGTATTCAAAAGTTACTTCCACACTAACTTAATCAAACATAACTAAAGTAGTCAAGGACATAGCTGAAGTCAGAACAACAAGAGTAGACCACCACTAGTTTGGTCCATCAGGGGAGTTCACAACTTTCATATCATCTCACTTCCCATTAAAGAAGAACTTCATTTGTTGCTCTCTCTAATCACGCCCCTGAATCTTCCATACAACAAACTTCATTGGGTCATTGAGGAGGTAGTTTACTAGATCAAATTGCTGCTCATATCTGAGAGATGAAAAATCCTCCAGGGTCTTGAAAATAAATGTGGTCTTCTTCTCGTTGGCTTCTGTGTTGGAACCTGAATGAACATCAAGAATCTTCGAACTCTTAAACATCAATACCCTAAGTTAAAGATGTTTTTTGTATCCTTCTCTTAGAAACTGTGTTGTCAGGCAAGTACACCAATCTTCTTCTTCCTTTTGGAGCGGGAACTAGGTTCAAGTGGCTTTGAAAAGGATGCCTTTTCAATTGGATCTGGCACAATCTCAGTTGCATTTGCATCATCACTTCATTCTCGTCATAGGACATGTAATTCTCAATCAAAGTTGATGTATCAGTTGTTGTCATTGAATAATCATCGCACAAACTACCTTGCACTCCGTATTTCCTAAAGATCTCATACCGGTCATCTTATAGGGAAAAGTTTTTCCCCTTGATTTGACCAAATATGGGTTTCATTTGCGCAATTGACAAACAATCAATGTTAATTGACACTTAGTATGTGTCAGGGATTTAAAAGATAAACACTGGTGTATGTAGTATGTATGTGTGTTCGGGTCAATTGGTGTCACATTGACAAACAAAGTCACTCTGAATGCCCCATTGATTCCTCCATACGTGAATCTTATTCTTGGTGTTATTCTCTTGAACCTTGCTTCCCTAACTAGTTCTCGTATCCATGTTGCGCACCTTAGGTAAAAGCCCCTAATCCACCCTGAACCAGCTCTATATCCCTCAAACACAAGTTCCTTGCATGCAATTATCATTGCTCTCTCCTCGTCTTGAGAGAAGTAGAATTTCTTCACGGGGAACTCTGACTTGACTTCTTTTACGAAGAGCACCATCTAGTTGTGGTCAGGCTCTGGAAAAGTTTCTTTCCCTCATGCTTGAGTTTTGGCCAAGGGGTATCCGTGTGGGCTTGCTGAGGGTCCTCCGTGAAGTTAGACCAGTCAGGGCTTTTATTATCCATGCTCCTCATCCTATGTTATATAAGAAAAATGTAGGAAAATAGACAAATACATAATCATAGAACCATTAAATATCATATATATTATGCAACCACGGTTCATACATAAATATTTTCACAAGACACATCAACAAGATAACACAAATAAATTAATGTTCAAACACATTAACCCATTCCATAATTCTGGAAACCGCACATTCAACCATATCACCCCTCTGGTGATAAAGGTAATGACTGAGTGTTGCACACAGTTAAGCTGCCATGTCATCACGCTTCTGAGTCTGTGCTGGTGAATATTGAGGCAACTAAATGTATTGTTAGAACTCATCGAATTGACCACTCTGCGCCTCCTCTACTGTCACCCCATTAACCAGTAGTGGATCATTTGGTATGTTGTCCATAATGAAGTTATGGAGCAAAGAACACACCAGCATTATTCTTTTGTGTTTTCTAATTAGGTAAAAGGTGGGACTCCATAACACCGCAAACCGATCATTTAGAATGTCAAATTCTCTCTCTATGATATTTTTCATAGAAGTGTGTCTCATATTGAAGATCTCTTGGGGTCTCTTCTATTCAGGGCCCCATTCCTTCAAATGATATCTAGTAGATCTATAGGATGTGAGGAATCCGCCGTTGTTCATATACCCATTGCCACACAAGTAGTAACAACCTGTCATAATCACAATAAAATACCAACTTAGTTAAATACCCCACATGCCATTATTAGAATAAAAGATAGTGCCAAATAAACCTGTGTACATACCCTGGGGTAAAGTTCGGAAAACGGGCGAGTCAGGTTAACCCAACCCAATTTTTCTTAGCTAGCGGGTTGGGTTTTGCAACCTAACCTGTTCATTTTTTTTTCCGGGCTAGGCCAAGCTTGCCCGATATGGGAAAAAAAATAGGTCGTGCCAAACCCAACACGGGTCCTCATGGACACACACACACACTGTCCAACTCATTTTATTAAATTTTTATTTTTTAACAAGATATTGGCCAAAAAAAAATGAAAACGGGCCATGTCGGGCCAAACTGTCAGGCTAGAAATTTAGAGTCAACCCTAGAATGACAAAGAAAATGGGCTAATATGACCCATCTCTAATGGCCAGGAGCCTGACCCGTATTTAAAACAGGCTAGGCTGACCCATTTTCTATTTTTGGCGGACAGGATGGGACTGACCTATTTATCCCGATCTGGATGCCTACCACTACACTGGGGTACCTTAAGGCTTGTGGTCTAGCTCAAAGCATCCTTTTGAACCTGTGTGTTCGCCATTGAACCTTTCTAACCAACGAGCATGTACACATATTTTTCATTAGTGTCATAAACTTTGAGCACGTTGGTGACCAATGTTAGCATGGATTGGTATGTGTGTCTTATCTATAGCATCCAATCATCCCTTGCACATGATTATCAGGAAATGTTAGCACTCATTCAATTGTAAGCATGGTTAAATTAAACAATAGCATTGTGATTACCCAGAAACAACTTCATCGTCTGTCACTACACTCGGTGTCCACGGGTTTTGGGAGGGTTAGGAATATGTCCTTTAGTTTGATCACGGGTATTAGCACCTCATGGAAGGCCACACTTATTAATTGGTCGCTCATCTGAAAATCCATTTGAAGTGTCATATTCTTTTGAAGGTGGGCTAATGTACGAAGAAAAATCTTGATCTTCTTCTGAGCTAAAACATACTGATCATCCTTCAGGACACCCTCGATTCTTAAGGCCCCACAAAGCTCGGTGAAGATTCTTTTGTGCATCTTGAGATTATAGAAGCAATCTCGATTATTCCCTTAGGTTAATCTTTCCATAAATGTCTTTTGTTCGAATATTTTATCTAGAATCAAATACTTAGGTGAGGCATTGCGATTTTTGTTCAGTTTTCGCGTACTCATCTTGCTTCACCATCCGATAAGAACCAACATAACAATCCTCGACAAATTGTAGAAGACAATTACTAGCCTAGGGTCCATGAATATATGCGATGACTGCTTAAATGCGTAATACAACAGACAATATATTAAGCCACAAATACAAAGAAGACATAGAAAACACACCCATAACAATTTCAGTCCACACAGAAAATAGATTCATACATTACTTCACAAATATATGAAATAGACCCATACAAAGAAGACACAGAAAATAGACCCCTACATTAAGTCACAAGTACATTATGTCACAAATACAAAGGATGTAGATTGTAAACTCTTCAACTCTAATAAGTCAAAATAGTCTAACTACAAGAAAACATACCCATAACAATTTTAGATCTTGGAAATACATACACGGAACCGAGCATGTAACATAAACCACTAATGCAAGCAAATCAACATAAATTATAACACAAATCGATAATGACAAAAGATAAAGCAACTTATAACACAAATAACCTAAATCATAATAGAACAATTATGCAATTTTCCATCAGTAGATCTGACACAAACTTATAGCAATACCCAATTGCATGCAAGCCAATTAACCTAAATACTAACACAAATCAGTCATAACCAAAGCTTAACGATCATATAACACTAATAATGAAAGCAATAACAATAGGTCTATGACAAAACATATGATTTGACAGCAAAACTAAGGTGAGAAACAAAATTACGGGTACCTCTTCAACCAAAACTTGTAGATCTCACAAATACACATTCAAGAAATATTATTTAGCACAATGTCTGAAGATTAAATCATAAATTTAAAAAGAACTTTACACTACAAAGCTCACTATATGGAGGTAGACAACGATCTTTCCATGACTTGCAAGGCTAATTTTGGGAAAAGGGAGAGTAAGGGGGGCTGAAATAAGTTGTTGGAGAGATGAGAGTCTAACAAGATGGATTGTGAGGGTTAAGAAAAAGGTTTCAAAAGGTCGTGAGTCAAGCGCCGAGAGCATGAGTGAAAATGAAGATTATGTTTAGGTTGTCGTAACCACATAATATATAGGATGTCAATTATTGTAAATAAGTCAGAAGATAATGGTAATTTGCAAGTAGGACGGCCGTATTTCTTGGCCCAATTTCAATCCAGATATTGATGGATGGATTAAGAATACCGAGTAATGCGTCTACAGTAATGGGTCAGGGATTGTAATCTTGTGACCCATCAATAAATGGGATACCAAACACCATGTACACGTGTATAACACCATTATTCATCCAGTTATTATCTGACTATCTTGCTACCAAGTTGGGCCTAAAGAGACTTGCGAGGGACAAGTCTTTTGACTCGGGGCAATCAATTTAACTAATTAACTAAGTAATTAAATTTAGTGTTACCCATAACAAAAGTTGATGTTAGCATGCACTGGTTACCAGGGGTAGAGTTAGGAAATTAAGTGAAGGGCAAATTTTTTCGGTTTGAACATAGTGGGTCAGGTAGGGTCAAATCTTATCCAATTGGGTATGCACGTTCAAGTATTGCGCTAGAAACTAGAATAGTCAAAATAAGTCAAATCAATCTATAAATAAAAGAGTAACCAACAAAAATATATTGCTGAAAAATGGAACAAAGAGGGATGATGAGCCTTTACTTTCTGAATTTCAGGTTTTGAAACAAAGGAATAAGAAATATTTTTCAAGTTGTCATTAGGATCTTTCGTCACCGCTGTCATTATTGCCCCCGTCCATTACGTCGATAGACCTTTCCCTCCAATCTCCGCACCTAGTTAAGATAAAGCAAATAACATTTTATTTTTATTTTTTCTGTAAAAGTTATAGATTAGTCAGTCATTAAAAATGCATGTCTAGATTCAAAATACAACAAGCACGAGAAAATCAAATAAATTTAAATGATAGAATAATTATTAGGGCAAATAACGCTGAGTCTTGAGTCGCACCGCCGGCCTACAGGTCACCATGAATGTGACGACCATCCGACATTACTACGATCATTTAATATGGAGACAACCATAATTTTGTACCAATAGTCGACTTCCTTACGATAGAAACAACTTCAAAAGTTGGAATTTGGTTGATCACCAATACAACAAAGCATTAAACTCTTAAAAATAATTATATTAAAGAATTGTAAAAAATAATATGAAAAATTGTCCGAAATAATATGAAAACAATATCTACTAGAATTGATAAATCGCCATCAAGGTTCTATGGTATAGTGGTTAACACTATACACTTTGAATTCAATGACCTGGATTCGACTCCCGGTGGGACTTCAATTTTTCTCTTTTGGTTTCTAAAATGAATCCATAAAATGCCCAAGAAAATTGAACGTGTGGCTTCAAGGTTAAGAGCCTTGCACTCTACCAATTGATCTAAACATACCTTATACCTTAATGCAAAACGAATATAATTTGAATATTCTATAGGACCAAACTACAAAAATAATTTTTTTACATGTATAAAAAATTTTAAGAAAATCTTTGGGTGTGTGGGGGGAATGGGGTGGGGGGTGGACCATGGCTCTCCAATCCCCCTACCTCCTTGCCTGCTTGTTACACTCAGACGGTGGGTGTATTTAAATTTGTATCACCTCACCTAGGATGAGTTAGCATGCACTTATTACATGTTAGTCACAGGCTAAATGCACCCACCATTTGAAGTTTGGCAAATAAATGCACCAAAAAACGTGTAATTTGAAAATAGCTACAAAACGCCCTTAACTTTCAAAAATTAGCACATTAACCCTTGCATGTACTACACTTGCCACATCTGCGACTGGGATTTAATTTTATGTAATAAAAAGTTTATTTTGCAATCGGGTCGTATGATGCACATATTTAAAATTACAGGAGGTAAAACTCAGTTTCCCATTTGAGGACTGATTTACTCACGGGACAATGGACAGGGCGACTTGGTTGTGGCACCGACGACTAGGTCATCCATCCACAGGGTATCTTAGACTTCTTTTTCCGCATTTGCTCAAAAATCAAACTCAGTTTAATTGTGAAACATGTATTCTAGCTAAAAGTCATCGGGCATCTTATCCTGTGACCAATACACGTGTTTCTACTGCATTTACCCTTGTTCACTCTGATGTATGGGGTCCTGCACCAAACTCAAGTA
>JAOWBN010244481.1:0-23707 GCA_028565015.1 Pinguicula moranensis | reverse complement strand
GATGTTTGAGTTGTTCGTGGGGTCAAGGAAGAAGGGCAACTCTATAATCTACTGTTGAAAAGGCAACAGAAATTGTTAGTTAATCAAACAGTTTTAGTACGACTCCTCCACATGCCTGCCTGTTCCACCATTTTAAGTAGTAGTATAGTAGATGATCGTAATACTAATTATATCCATACCATTATCAAAAGGAGGTTGGAAATTTTGGGTCCAAAAAAAAATTATATCGCTCTCGTTTGATCCCTTGCACGGTTGTGAGCAAGAGCTGATGCTGGATTTTTTTTTATTTATAATTTATTATCGGAACTTGTCTTTTACAATTGCTCAATGGTACCATATATGCGTTGCTCGATGTTTGCAAGCAAACATGGCGGGTCGATGAGATGCCACAGAAGAGGCAGAGAACTCTTATCCTCAGGCCTTCAACTCAATCTATTGCGCCACAGAAACACGCTTTTATTAGTAGAGACGGGACACGTGTCGGGCACAGATGCTGCGATTTCCCCTGAGCCATCGATTCATAGTGGACACATGTTTAGATTTGTTTGTTTAGCACTTTTATTAGTTTAAAAGATGATGCTTCTATTGTTTGTAAGTTATGAGGAGAAAAAACGGTTGAGGAGAAAAGAAAAAAAGGCAGGAGAAGTTTTCTCCTACAGATCAAGCAATTGCTTTGACTTAATCCGCAATGATGTTTGGGGTCCCCACAAGCTTCACTCTATTACTCTTGTTTCAATATTTCTTAACCATTGTTGATAACTGTAGTAGATGCACTTGATCATACCTGTTCAAGTACATGGATCAGGCCCTTAGGTTGATTGAGGCATTTGTTTTGATGGTTGGAACACAACATGACAAGAAGGTAAAGGTGACCAGGACAGATAATGGAACAGAGTTCTTGAATGCTCACTGCTTGAAGTTCTTCCAAGACAATGGGATATTGCATTAGAAAAGTTGTCCATATACTCCTCTACAAAATGGCTTGGTTGAAAGAAAGTATATGACATTACTATAGGTTGCAAGAGCCCTACTATTTCAGACAAAATTGCCTAAGAAGTTACGGCGTGAGGCAATGTCACAGCCACACATCTTATTAATAGGTGACCGAGTAAAGTTTTGAATTGTAAATCACCATTTGTGGTTTTGCACCAACAAAAACCTGAGCTGCACGGATTGATAACTTTTGGATGATTGTGTTTTGTGGTATATCATCGACCTGGAAGAGATAAGTTTGATCAAAGGGCATTGAGGGGCATATTTGTTGGTTATCCCTCAGGTCAAAAAGGGTACAAAGTTTATGTACCTCCATCCAGGAAGATTATTATATCCAGGGACGTTCAATTTTATAAGGAACGCTTTCCCTCAATCCCATACTAGGGTGATGATATTCCACTGCCTCAGTGTGCACCTCTGGATAGTGCGGAACCTTGTTCACCTAGCTCAGCACTAGTTCCATACTTGGCTACTCTGAAGTTCCAGTGATGATACCTTAGCAAATTCCTGTAGATCAAGACTATTTTTTCTGATCAGTAGTAAGATACATTGCAGGACTCTCCTGCACTGCCAATTGCATCATCATCTGGGGATATTTGTGCGGCCCCTCAACTCGGAAGAAGCACAAGACATATCAGTGCACCCTCTTGGATGGAAGATTTTCATGTTTTCTCCACTCAGACTTATCAAATTTGTCCATCTGTGAGCTCTCCTTCATACATCTCTTGCTGATTTACGAAAAATTACTGTGAATTCACAAAAAACATCTCGAGCATAAGTGAGCCAAAACATTGCAACCAAGCTAGGAATGATGCCAAATGGATGTCAACTATGAAACAAGAGTTAAAACAGGACTTAGGAGCTTACCTCATTGCTAGCAAGAAAAAAGGTCATTGGTTCAAAATGGGTATATCGTGTCAAATGTAAGCCTAATGGCACAGTGGATACATATAAAGCAAGACTTGTGGCAAATGGAAACACTCAAGTTGAAGTAGATTATTTTTATGAAATATTTAGTCATATGGCCAAAGTTGTTACTGTTCGAATCCTGTTTGCTCTTGCAACTTCTAGGAATTGGAATATTCACCAACTTGATGTGAACAACTCATTCTTGAATGGTACATTGGATGAAGAGGTGTGCATGCATCCTCCACTTGGCTATGAAAAAGCTAAGAATGGACAAGTGTGCCACTTGTTGAAATCTCTTTATGGATTGAAGCAAGCATCAAGGCAATGGAATATTGAATTTACAAATCGATTGAATGCCTATGGATTCAACCAATCCTACTTGATCCCTGCCTCTTCTCTCTATCCACATTCACTCATCAACTGTTTCTTTTTGTTTATGTTGATGATGTGTTGATTACAGGGACATCTATGGAGGAAATGTGCAAGGTGAAAACGTATCTTGATGATGCATTCACTATCAAGGATCTAGGGAAAGCAAAATATTTTCTCGCATGGAGATAACCAGATCTGAAGTTGGTTACATACATGACCTACTGAATGATTCAGGACATTTGTCTTGCACTCCTACTCCACTAGTGATTTGAAGTTCAGTGATGCGGATCAAGAAGAGTCTCTTTTATATCATAACCCGGAGAAGTATCACAGATTGGTTGGTCGCCTTCTTTATCTCAACTACACCAGACCAGACCTAACCTATGTTGTTCAGTAGTTGAGTCAATTTTTTCATCAACCACATGACTCCCATTGGCACGCAACCCTACATGTGCTCAGATACTTATTAGGAAATCAGACCCTTGTTCTATTTTATTCCAGTACAGTTTCTTCCACCCTGACAGCATATAGTGATGCTGATTGGGGAACCTGCAGAACATCCAGACATTCCTTGACTGGCTATTATATTTTTCTTGGCTCAAGCCTCATATCCTGGAAGGCAAAGAAGCAAGCAACCATAGCTTGTTCCTCGACAGAGACTGAGTACCATGCCATGGTCATGACAGTCTGGGAGTTGCAGTGGATTGTCTACATGCTTGCTGATTTACAACTCTATCTTATTTTGCCTATTCTCCTTTGGTGTGATAATTGCATAGCCTTAGATATCGCTGCTATTCACTGTTTCATGAGTGCACGAAACACACTGAAATAGATTGTCATGTTGTGAGAGATCAGTTCAAATCAAGCCTCATTTCTTACCTAGCAATCAATTAGCTGATATTTTCACGAAGGCTCTTCCTATGGCTGCCTTTAGCTTTATTTTGCGCAAGATGAGCTTATGGAATGCACATCTTGAAGGGTGGGTGTGTTATGATTTTTATGTAAATTAGAATCCTAGGGTGACTTGAATTATTAAATTCCTTATAATTATGTAGTCTCTTAACCATTAGAGTTAAGGAGAGAGTTGAGGGAAAGAAAGTGACGGCTTGAGAGGTTTTCTAAGCATATGTATTGTATCACAGGATTGTTATTTCCTAGTGAATTAATTCCCTTTTCCTTGTGGATGTAGGTGCATTACCGAACCACGTTAAATTCCGTGTCGTGTTTTCCCTCATTGTGTTTAATTCCTAACAACTGGTATCAGAGCTATGACTCATAGTGATTACAAGGAAAATACCAGAATTTGAAAAGATTGAGGTTCTTGATCGACCAGATTCGCAGGTGTCGAATTGGAAGAGGTGGCAAGAGAATTGGCATGAATCGTTGCGACAAAATTTTGTCGAACAATTTCAAAGTCTTGTTTGTCAAAAATTGCAGCGAATTAGAGTTGCAGCAGTGTTAGCCCTATACTAGTCCTTGCCACCACTCTGAAGACACAAACACCAAAGACAAAATTCAACGAGCAGAGTCACATGATTCCACCTACATCAGGGAACACATGGTCTATGCAGCTGGCCTAGCCATTCACCGAGAATTCACCAAAATGAGCAACACAAATCTGCACACAAAAGTCAACAAGAAGATATTGTATAAAAATAGAAGATTGTATAAAACATAGATGATAGAGTTTGTCTATAAGAGCATGAATTATCTATAGAACGAGCAAGCAATTGAATGGAGTTCAAGGTTATTCTTATCTGCAAACCTGCATTGCTCACTCACACACTCGTCATCACTAGATAAAATCAAACACAATCCAGAAACTTACGGCTTTACTCACCTAATCATGGTATCAGATCAGCAATTTGGCTTCAAATGCCTTCGATCAATCCCAGTGTTCTTCCTTCCCTGTCAACTTCAAGCTTCCGTTGCTCCTCTTCCTTTATGTTCTCTTTAATCTTTTTTTTCATGTCCTCTGCTTTCTCATTCTTTTAAATCTTCTAACCTCTCCTTTAAGACTCATGGCTCTTCCAGACTCTACATTTCCTCGTATTTATGCAGAATACTCTCACTGCCAAACTAACACCCTCCAACTTCTTTTTTTGGCGAAATCAAATAAGAACCCTTCTCCAACAGCACGGTTTGCTTGCTTATGTTGATGACTCGACTCCTGAGCCCCTAAGAAGGATCCCGACGATCCTTCCAAAGACAATCTGGAGTACACTCGCTGGAAATCCATGGATCAAATGCTATATTCCATGCTGATTTCATCCCAGACCGATGTTGCTTTTGGAGTTATTCATGGAAAACTTATGGCTTGTGTTGTCTGGCTCACCTTGGAGAAAGAATTTAGTAGTTCCTATCCATCACAGGAAATCATCCTCAGAGACGCCCTTCAACAGCTTTAGCGAGGCCACCTCTTGGTGAAGGATTATTCCCATCAGTTTCTCCTACTATGTGAACAACTAGTTGCTCTTGGTTGTCCGGTTTTCCCTTTGGATCAAAGTCACTGGTTGTTACACGGACTAGGCATGGACTTTGCGGCATTTGCCGAATCCCATCTCTCTCAAGACCCGTTGCCTTCTTTCCAAGAAATCATCTCCAAAGCCGAAAACTTCCATGCCCTTTATTATCTTACTGTAATCAGGGCAAACTTTCCAGTTCTTGCTTTCACTGTCGTGACTCCCTCACCACTGCTGTCTGCCCCAATTACTGTTCCTTGCTCCTCAAATCCCCAATTCTCTATTCCAAGTCCCAAATCAGAGTTGCCCTCACCTATTGCTCTACATACTAACCCTTAGATAGCATACTCTAATCATCCAGTCTCGTTTACGCATCCATTGGCTCCTCTTCCTACACCTCAGACTAAAATTCGAACTCCACAGGCTCCTATTTCCCAAATGCATTCCACTCCGGGATCGTTTAAATCTTTCACTGATTTCTCCTGTGGTCGTGGACGGGGACGAGGGAATTGCAAGCCGCATTGCCAGATCTATGGCGAATATGGCCACTACGCCGATAATTGTCGCTTGCATACTCGTCTTTGAAGTTCTTTGGCATTGCCGTCCAAGCCCATTGTGTTGTCGTTGCTTCACCGATTGGCAATTCCTCTTTTGTGGGCCACGAGACTGGTTTTGGGCATACCTGATTTGGGAATTTCTCTACCCCCGATCTCGTTTCTCAGACTCACTACCATCACAATTTCTTCCATCCACTGGACCTCCTAGGCCGGTCAGTTATTTTTCACCTGGCCAAACTCCCTTTCTCCAGCAACCCTATCACTCTAGGCCATTTTCTCCTAGTTTTTCACCTCGGTTTGGGCTACTCTGCAGGCCCGTTTGTTGCCCTTATTTTCTACGGTGGCCAACCCACTTGAAGCAGTACCTCATCTGATAGACAAAACCAACCTTCCGGGGCCTACTCTTTCTGGTGGCCATTTCTCATATGCTTATTATGCTATTTTATAGTCCCCATGACCCATTACTCCTGGATCATCTGTTGGGCCGACTTCGTACTTTGTTGGCCCTCCTGGTAGCGGGCTATCTTTGGTGGGTAGTTATCCTTGTTTACCTCCACTTGGTGCTGCTCCTATGTCTGCTTCAACGGCTAATATTGCAGGTTCTTATACTCTGATTGGTATACGCACACTGGTGCCTCCGCTCACATGACCTCCTCCCCTGCTACACTAAACCAGACTACGCCCTATTTAGGTAGGGCATGTGTCATTGTCGGTAATGATGTTCCCTTATCCATTACACATATTGGCTCTATTTCCACTGCTTACTTACCTTTACTTGATGTTCTTGTAGTCCCTTCACTCACTACAAGTATGTTATCAGTTAGTAAATTAACCCCTATTTGTTTTCTTGCTATTACCTTTATGTATCAATGTGTTGTCATTCAGAATCGTCACACGGGACAGGTGGTGGCCACTGGTCGACGTGATGGAGTCTTGTACGTACTAGAACGCAATATACTAGCCTTTGTTTCCTCCCTTTTGGTCTATCACCTTCGTAGCACTTTTGATTTATGGCATGCTCGACTTGGTCATACCTCATCTACTACTGTGTCATTGCGAGGTCACCATGGTCAGATTACTCTTACTTTACAACCCCCTTCCCTGCATTTTTGTGTTTCATGTGAAACGGCCAAGAGCCATCATTTACCCTTTGTACCAAATGAACATCGTGTCTCTCAATCACTTGCATTAGTAGATTGTGATCTTTGGGGACCTTCTCCTGTTACATCATTGCATGGTTATCGTTATTAAGTGATATTTGTTGATGATTTTTCTCTCTTTACATGGTTATATCCACTCCGACACAAATTTGAATTTCTTTAATACATTTATTCATTTTCAAACATTTGTGGAAAAATAACACTAAGTTTCCATTCAAAATTTCAAAGTGATGGTGGCACTGAATTCACCAATCATTGTTCTCAAAATCACCTTCGTCACCATGGCATCCATCACCTGTTATCTTGCCCATAAACTCCTGCTCAGAACAGTGGCGCTAAGCGCAAATATCGTCATCTTACCAAGATGGGACTTACTCTACTCTTCCACTCTCATGTTCCTCTCTCTTGCTGTGTTGATGCGTTCAGTACTACGACCTACATTATCAATCGGTTGCCATCGCCTCTCCTTGCATGTATCTCTCCTTTCGAGTTACTTTAAGGCTTCTACCCTCGATATGATCACTTTCACCCCTTTGGTTGTTGTATTTTTCCATGTTTACGTGACTATGCTCCCAACAAACTTACCCTCCGTAGTCTTCCTTGCATATTTCTTGGCTATAGTTCCTCTCACAAAGGCTTTCGTTGTCTTGATCCCTTCGTCTCCTATCTGTATATATCCCATCATGCTTGTTTTGATGAGCCTTGTTTTCTTTTTCATAACTCCATAACCCTATCTTCCATCTCAGATCTAGACATTTCTGTCTTTCTTGAGCCTCATGTGTCTGATACATCATCCTCTCCGGAGTTTGCTACACTATCTCATAGCTCTTCGCCTCCATCTCCTCTTACTTATCCTTCATATTCCCTTTGATTAATTCCCCCCACTCCTTTGGCCTCATACCATGTTCCCTCATTGGCTGATCCTTCACCTTTCCCTATTTCCTCACCCTCTGATATCCCATCCTCATCAACTACATCCTCTGATGCCCACACTTCCTTCTTCTCATCCTTTGACTGTCGTTGGCTCTCATTCCATGGTTACTCATGCTAAAGCCGGAGTGTTTTGGCCTTGTATCATTGCAGATCATGATGACATTATTCTATCCAATTTTCTCACTACCGTTTAGCTTCTATCGAGCCTTGTGGTTTTCGCCCGGCCGCTAAAAATATTGCTTGGATCTCTGCTATGGATGATGAGATTGCTGCTCTTAGTCAAAATGCGAATTGGGAGCTTGTTCTTCAACATCCTCAGGTCAACATTGTAGGTTCCAAATGGGTTTTTTGGACCAAGTATCTTCCTGTGGCTTTGTAGATCGGTTCAAGGCTCGTTCGGTTGCTAATGGCTTCACTCAGGTTCCCGATCTTGATTATTTCAACACCTTCAGTCCTGTTGTTTAAGCTACTACAGTTCGTACTGTTCTCTCTATTGTTATCTCTCGTAGTTGGTCTCTTTGACAGTTAGATGTAAAGAATGCCTTTCTGAATGGTTTTCTGACCGAGAATGTTTACATGGAACAACCCCTTGGCTATATCAATCCTCAATTCCTTGATTATGTTTGTCATTGATGAAAGCCCTTTATGGTCTCAAACAGGTTCCTCATGCCTGGTTTGAGCGGTTCAGCACCTCTCTCGGTACTCTGGGCTTCACTTGTAGACGCGCCGATACTTCATTATTTATCTTTGCTCGAGGATCTGCTATTATCTATCTTCTTCTCTATCTGGATGATATCATTATTATAGGCACCTGTTCCTTTCTCTTGGATCGATTTGTCTATCGTTTGCATACTGAGTTTCTCTTAAGGATCTTGGCTCGCTTACCTGTTTTCTGGGACTCGAGGCTTCCTACACTATTGATGGTATTTTTCTCAGTCAGCTCAAGCATGCTCGTGATATTCTTGCTCGGGCTCATCTCTGGACAGTCAGCCTGTTAGCGCACCCATGATCGTCTCACAGTATCTCTCTTCAGATGGCGATTCCCATGCTGATCCTACTCTGTATCGATCTCTTGTTGGTGCTCTTAAGTATCTTACTATTACCCATCCAGACTTGTCTTAAGCTTTCAGCTAGTATATGCACGCTCCCACTGAGTTCAATTTTCAGGCTGTTAAAAGGATACTTTGCTATGTTCGAGGAATACTATCCATGGGTTTATGTTTCACTGCTTCCCCATCCTTCAGATCTGTCACTGCTTATTCTGATGCTGATTGGGCAGGATGCCTCGATATTCATCGTTCTACCTCTGGTTTAACAATCTTTCTTGGAGATAACCTAGCTTCTTCGAGTGCAAAGAAGCAGCCTACTGTTTCTCGCTCGAATTGTGAGTCAAAATACTGAACTCTTACTATTATTGTTGCTGAGGTTCTATGGCTCCGACATCTACTTCATGATCTTGGTGTTACCTTGTCTTACCCACCCATGCTTCTCGGTGATGACAAGAGTGCTATTTTTCTTAGCACCAATCCTGTTTCTCACAAACGGGCTAAGCACGTGGAGTTAGATTATCATTTCATTCGTGAGCAGGTTCTTGCCGATATTATCCACACTCAGTTTGTTTTCTCTCATCTTCAGGTAGCTAACATTTTCACAAAAAGTATTTCCCATGAGTTCTTTGAGTTCTTCAGATCCAAGCTTCACGTATTCTTCAATCCTATACTCAGCTTGTGGGGGTGTTAGCCGTTCGACTAGTCCTTGTCACCAATCTAAAGACACAAACACCGAAGACAAAATTCAACAAACAGAGTTACATGATTCTACCTACATCAGGGGACACATGGGCTGGGCAGCTGGCCTAGCCATTCAATCGAGAATTCACCAAAATGAGCAGCACAAATCTATACACAAAAGTCAAGAAGATATTGTATCAAAATAGAAGATTGTATGAAACATTGAATTTGTATATAAGAGCATGAATTATCTGTAGAACAAGCAAGCAATTGAATGGAGTTCAAGGCTATTCTTATATGCAAACCTCCATTGCTCACTCACACACTCATCATCACTAGATAAAATCAAACACACAATCTATAAACTTACGGCTTTACTCACCTAATCAGGAGGTGTGAGGAAATTTTTCTAGCTAACTTCCTTACAAAGTTTGTTATTGCACGTGCATATTCACTGGAGTTGGTGGTCTCCTACTGCGGCGCCTAGTTATGATTGCAACAGAAAATTCTCTTCCAAGCGGTGAAGAATTCGTTTCCAATCGATTTGTCGATGGATTCTCTTGAAGATATTCTGAAATTTGTCTCTTGCGGAGCAAGATTATAGGTTGGAAAAAATTCCTTCAGCCAATAATTGGTGGCACTTATTTCTTGCGGTATTGGCTAATAAAATTTCTTCTCGTGAAGGAATTGGCAATGCCAGTTTTGTGACAGAATTCTTTATCAAGTTTCAGAATGGTTTATTCTGAAATTTGATTTGCTAAAGACTTTCAAACACTAGATAGTTTGAAATTTAAGAGAGCAATGGCCGGTGATGAAATAAGGGTATCTTCCAGGATTGAAAAGTTTGATGACACAGATTTTCCATACTGGAGGATGCAGATAGAGGTTACCTCTATGAAAATAAGTTCTATCTTTCACTACTGGGAAAATGACCATAATGGAACCTGTTGGATCGACAGGTTTTAGGTGTTATCCGATTAACCCTGATGAGATCCGTTGCACACAACGTCATCAAGGAGAAGATGATTCCGAATAACAAAGTACATTTAATGAAAAAGTTATTCAATTTGAAGATGACAGATGGTACGCCTGTTGCACAACATCTGAATGATTTTAATACTATCACAAATCAATTATGGTATGTTAAAATTGAATTTGATGATGAGATACGTGCACTGATACTATTGGCTTCATTTCCAAATAGTTGGGAAGCTATGAGAAGGTTGTCAGTAATTCTACTGTTAAGTTTAAATTGAAGTACGATGCGTGATTTGATTTTGGCTGAGGAGGTGTGCAGGAAAGATTCAGGCGATACCACAGATTTGAGTTCAACTCTAAATGTTGGTTCTCGATGGAGATTAGAAGACAGGAACTCAAATAGGGGAAAAGAAAAATCAAAGTGCAGAGGCAAGAGCGAGTCAAGGCCTGGTCAGTAGGTAACTTGCTGGAACAGTGGAAAAAAAGGACATATTAGAGTCCAATGTCGTTTCCCCCATAACAAGAATGAAGATAGTGATGATAGAACTATTGATGAGTTCAACCATGTTAAAGCTGAAGATTATGAAGATGCCTACGCTATGAGAGAAGATAGTAGGAAGTGTAGCCAAGAATGGATTCTAAATTTTGCATGCTCATTTCACATATGTCTCCATAGGAAGTGATTTTCTCGTTTGAATCGGTTAACAATGGATTTGTGATGTTGGGTTGTAAGCAGCCTCGCAAGGTTATTGAAGTCGGTACTACCAAGATCAAGATGCATGATGGCATGATTAGGACATTGACTGATGTGAGGTATGTTCCTGGTATTGGTATGAATCTCATTTCTTTGCCTGTTTTGGATAGTTTTGCCCAAATTATCCAAGGTGTGGCACCAACTCCTGATCACATGACTATGCATGGTGATATGTACACACGTCTTTGCATGCCACACATGGTAGGCGGACAAATGTACTCATGTACAGTACTGGACTGGAGGCTTTCACGAGAAACTACTGAAGTGCTATAAAAGGCAGAAATCAACACAAAGAGAACAACGAAACACGAGAGCGAGACCGTTCAAGAAAAGAGGGTTTTGAGTCACCATCCTGAAGCTCTAATCTGATCCTCTTCTTGCCTTGTGATGAACATTAAATCCATGGGAGCAATGTAACCTGTGAAAAACCCGGGAAGATTATTGAATATTTACCATGTTTAGTTGTCTTTATGGTGCTTGATCTTGCTGTTCTTCATCCTCATCTATTTATATCTGATCAACGTGAGTAGATGCACTAAGCATAATGGGAGGTTGAGAGGCACAAGTTATGTTATGCATAGTAAGGTCCACATTGATTGCTATAGCATGAGAATGCCTATAGAATTGGTGCTACTGTGTGAGGAACACTTGAGAGTAATGTATCTGGTCTATTTGTATGTGGCATCGAGAGATGTTCATCTATAAACCAGAGAAGGACGCTTACAGCTCGAGAGAGATAAGAGTATAGGATAGGTGAATCCGGTAGGCACAATACGATAATTAATCCATGATTAATCAGATTATAATTCTACCTAAGGGACTTAAGTGGTGAAGTTGCAATCCCCCTGGATATCTCAAACCTCTGTTCTAGATCTCTCTTCATTCCACTGCATTTTAATCATCTTTATTCATTGCCTAATCTGCACCTTAATCTGCAGTGTTATTCTGTTCAATTTCCACAAAACTTGTGAATGTTAGTGATTGTTTATCCCAATCCCTGTGATTCGACATCCTTATCATTACTTTATTACTTATGCGACGTGTACACCTGCACATAAAAGTGCTTCACGTATGTGTGCATCAAGTTTTTGGCGCCATTGCCGGGGATTGGCAGTTTAAACAAGATTAACGCCAAACTAGTTTCAGCTAGATTGAACTTTAATTTCTTGCAGTTTTAATTTTTGGAACTCTTTTTGCAGGCATTGTATGAATCCATCAGGGAGTGACTCCTCTAGCGAAGAGTTTGATTCCGAAATTGAAAGAACCTTCCAAGCTAGAAGGAGAGCACAACAACGAGCAATGGACAAAATGCAACGCCCGAAAGACAAGGATAGAGACCAGAGGAATATGGCTGTGGTACAAGATGAAGATGATGTTCCTATGGAAGATTTTTCCCTGACTCGTGTAGATGAAGAAGTTCCTTCCATTAGGAGACCAACAATTCAGGCAAACAACTTCGAGTTAAAACCGTCTACTATTCAGCTACTGATGCAACATTCCACCTATGGGAGAGGAGCCACAAAAGATCCAAATTTACACATAAGTACTTTTGTGGAGATATGTGATACTCTTAAGTATGCAGGAATGACTTCGGATGTTATCAAATTAAGGTTGTTCCCATTCTCACTTAGAGACAAAGCAAAGAGATGGTTGCAGGCGTTACGTCCAGACTCAATACACACCTGGGAAGACTTAAGGAAGAAATTCCTTATTCAATTTTTTCCACCCTCCATGACAGCAAGATTATTGAGTGAAATTACATCATTCACACACAGAGACATGGAGACATTGTATGAATCTTGGGAGAGATTTAAGGATTTATTGAGGAGTTGTCCAAACTATGGATTACCACAATGGAGGCAAATCTAAGCATTATAAAATGGGCTAGATAACACCACTAGAAGAGAAAGAGATGCGGCAGCCAATGGAATATTCATGAAAAAATTATACAACGAGGCATACACACTCTTAGAAGCCATGGCGCAAGGCTGTTACAAATGGCCAACTGAAAGTGAAAACAACAAAAGAATTAGAAGAAAATATGAAGTGGACAAGGAGGATACATTGATGAGAAAAGGGAGTAGACAGGTATGTATTTGAAGGCGATAAGAAAGCAACTATACTGTCTCTACTGCTTATATGAGGATCATCAACTCCTTAAACACACCATACTCATCAGAGGAAGCAACTCTCCTATAGACTGTCTAGAACAATATAACACCTAAGATAATAATGGTCTTCAGTTGGAAATTGCTTCAAAATGCCCTACCAGTCAAGACAAGATTGAATTATGGCATTGGAATATCATCAGGGATGATCAACATCTAACCTGCACTCTCTGCCACTTAAGTAATGAACAAAAATCTATCACCCACTTATTCATTAACTACTCTGTTGCTTTGTAGATTTGGAATACACTATATGATTGTCTAATGAGTGAGGATGGAGGTCTACAAAATATAACGTAAGCCCCTATGCTGCATGAATTCTGTGCTACAAGACCTTATGGTGTCAACCCATGTGCGTGGAAGTCTATATGGCTTTCCACAGCTTTCCAGATTTGGAAAACAAGGAACAAAGTACACTTTCAAGCAATGGACATCAATATCAGAAAAATTATTCAAACCATGCAACTGTCAACTTGGCTTTGGATGAAGGCTAAAAGAACTGAAAAGTTGTTCTCTTACTCGACATCAGACTGGCTATTAAGGCCAGGAATATGTATGAAGTTCTCCGTGTGAAAAGTGGATGTAAATGTTGCAGTGCTTGCCATAGAATAGAGACCATGGAATAGTGGAATAGCTATATCTATAATCATTGAGCAATATAGAACTGAATGAATGTGAAAGTCTCTGGCCATACTCACTTACTGACTAATTCTTCATGTACTCCAACATCTTCTTGTAGGTTGAAGTAGAGCAGGGATGTTCAATCCATCTTGGCACCCTAAAAACAGTGAAGGGACACAAGTCACCTAGCAGTGTGGTGTTAACAAACTGGTACAGGGTAGGTTGCTAACCTCACTACGGTGGAAAATGATGAGAAACTTAAAAAGCATATCTACCTTGGACTGTGCTTGGTTATACTGATTTGGAATGATGTGGCAAAACGATCATTGCCATATACTCCAATCTCCATTTTACTACTTACGTTAATATTGTGCACGTGCGATCAGATTGTGACTATGTGATCCTACATCAGATTTGAGAATAGCAATAAGGCATAAAGAAGAGCATGGGAGGTGGCGGAAAATCACTAGACTATAATGCTATAAGGTGAACAAGCTAAGTTTGGTTAACTGCTTCAATAAAGACACTTGTAGCCACTCCAATCTTTAGGCAGTGATTGTAGAGTTTCTTTTTGCACCGTTAATTTAAGGATTTCCTCCCCCATTTCAACCTCAATCGGTTTTGAGGTTCTGTCCAGGGAATCAGTTATGATTAGAACCCATCCAGCCTACAAATTTATTTTATTCGCCATGTTCTCTGCTGCCTTAATGCTTTTCCCAACCAAGCTGGCCACTTCCAGGAAAAAAATTATCGTTCCAGCAGGTGAGTGGCGCTCCGTGTATGCTTACCCAGACAACATGGCCAACTCCTTTATTGGTAAGACCATCTCTAATTTTAGTTATCCCACTAAGTAACCAAACATGATCTTATAGCAATCTGGATTTCAGCTCCTTATTTTGCAGGGTTAGTAGGATTTCTCCTCATTCCATAGTGGAGATTGCAACCTCCCCATAGCCTGCAGCCTTTAACGTTTGTTGAACTTTTCCAGTTCCATCATTTAGTTTCAGCTCAGCCACTAAGCAATTTCTCAGCCATAGAGCTTCATCTAGCTTAGGTAAGTATTTCATCCTCAGAGTTTTTTCTCCTTTGCTAACTGAGTTGGCCTGTTGATTCATGCTCCCTGTTTGTGGTTGTGCCTGTTGCTTTCTTTGGGGTATTGTGTGCACTATTTTTATTAGGCTTGCAGCCAACTTTTAAGTCCCTATCACTATCCCATTGAGTACCCCTTCTAAGCTTTTAGTCGCATCTGTTGGTGGAAATCTAATGAAGCCAAATCTCCTTTCTAATTTGTCTAAGTACTGTGGCAGGGGTGCATCTTTCACATATCCAAACTAGGAGTAGTATTTGGCCATATCCTGCTTTGTTAAAGCATCTGGCAGATTAGCTACATGGTAGGATATACTGTCATCCCTTAACTTTTGTATGTAGGTTGATAGCTTTATGTTTGATGGTTGGGATAGTGTTGCCTTCCCTTTCTTGTTTCTTGTCACAGTGTGCCATTTTTTATCTTTATTGTGTTCCTGCATTTCAATTTCCAGAATGGCTTCAGCCTCTTCTGTTGATCCATCATTCTGCCGCAGACTGCTAGTTTTTCTTGAGGATTGCAGTAGAGTTGTGTAGTGTAATCAGTAGAGAGATTGAAGGTTGTTGATTGTAGAGTTTCTTCTATGTGTATTCTAGAGAGTGGATAGAGCACTTCTCTCTAGACTGCATTCTGTAAGGGTGTGTTTGGTATCCGGACTGGAGTAAATCGCCTTCGTGGTTAACTCCATGTTTACCATGGATGCTTAGGGTTATCCGGCGTTTAGTAGTGGCAATGCTGGATAGTTGTGTAACAGTTTACCTCGTTTGGTATCCGGCACTTGCAATGCGGATTACCTGCAATACCGGTGAAATATTGTTCTATTACCACTATACCCTCTCTTAATACATATAAGTTTCAAAAAAAGAAAAAATGGACCTGTAAAACCCTAGCTCCCATCATCCCCTCTGCTATCTCCTCTTTTTTCTTCCCTGCCGTAACATTGTTCCTGCATCCATGGCCATGGAGGGTCTAAATCCCGTCGCCGCCACCTCGTGAAGCCTCTCACTAGGATGTCATTGCGGATGGATGTACGCACAAGCATACAAAGCAGGGGCTGAAGTATCCCCCTCGCCCCCTGTTGTGTTTGTTGCGTCTCAACCCCTCCGGCAACCAGCGAAGGGGAATGTTGCTGCTATACCTGGCCATATGAAGACAAACCCCATAATAGTTTGAAACAGCGACAGTGATGAGGAAGATCCAATTTTGCAGAAAAATCACAGGCTGAACAGACGCCTATTCGTTGTGGAAGAAGACCCTTCATGCATCACGTTTGTTACCCTTAATCATGATTGGGTCGCAGATTATTTGACGTAGTGTGCGTCCACAAGCATGGCAAGTGTTGCCTTCCATTTTCAGCCTTTGCACTAGTCAATGTACTTGTACACAGTATGCTAGAGCTTGTTGGTTTTCGAATGTTTAGTATTTTATATTGTTGTATTGTCTCTAAACAGGCAGACAATGATTTGAATTAAGTGGATGCTTGTTGTCATTAAGCCTTGCAAGAACATTTGTCATTCATGGTGATGAATTGATGGTTACTTGATGAAATTGTGCGAGTTCATCCACTGATTGAATTCGGTGGATGCTTGTTATAGTCATGGTGCAGAACAATTGGCATTAATGGTGCCAGACAATGGTTACTTGATTGAATTCGGTGGATGCTTGCTATAGTGATGGTTACTTGATGAGTTTGTCATTCCTGGTGCTGAAGTGTTCTGTATCTGCTTAGTATTTGTATAGCACAGAGTACTATGATCATGCTACGTAATTGATTGAAGTCTAACATTGTCCATATTCCAGATTGTTTGCTATTCCATGCTGCATACTATGATCATGTTGCTTCGTATTTGTGATGTTGAAACATATTTGTGTTCATATTCCAGGTTGTTTGCTTTTACAATCGTCGTTAGACCCTTTTGTATAGCCATGAATGTAACAAATCTTCATTTGTTATTCGATATGTACCATTGTTTGTGATTCAAAAAGTTTTGGCAATGCAACTCTAGTGTCTCGTGGATTCTCAGATCATGAATAGTGTGTTTTCATGCTATGCTATAATTGTCAGCGACATTGCTCTGTGTAAGTAGAATAGTGTATTTTCAACACTAGTTCATATCAGTGAAAGTTCATTTGTTATTCCGTGTGTATTTTAAATTGCTCAGAAGCAAGGTTGTTAGTTTTTCTACTATCCGAGTTTATCAGTAGGTTTTATTAGTTTGGCTCCAGAATATGAAAGAGTGTGTCTTTTTGCACCAGATCATCAATTTGCATATTACATATGTACCTGCAAAGGATATTTGAAATCGAACAGCTATCTTAAAACAAACTTTTATGCCATGAAAGAGTGTATCTTTTATGCCATATGTTCTACAATCCAAGTGTACCATCATTCATCAGACTAAATCATACAAAAACGTATCCAGCAGATCCTAAAGGTACAACGTGCAACCTGACTCGAGCATAATGGCATCATAGTTCCAAAATGATTCAAAAAAAGCATCCAGCAAAGCAAAATGATAAAAGTTACAACCTGCATCGAGCATAATAGCATATAATAGCATCATAATTCCAAAATGATACAATAAAAACATCCATTAGTCCAAAATGATGCAAAAAAGCATGACTCCATAATACTAAAACATGCCATCAGACACTGCAACCTAGCAGCTGACTCCATTAGACAAGTTCTAATAACTTCAAATAGTTAATAACAAAACGTAAGTAAGCCAAAATAAACTGCCATGTCACGGTATTTTTCAATTACACAAGATGCCCATCAGCAAACAGTCGGACATATTCTGCGAGCCCATCATCGTCTGTGCTATACCAATATAGATATTGCCCATCGTTCATCATCAAATGTCCAACAAGCCAAATTCTAGCCATGCCATTTATTTCGGTATAGACCTTCAAATCAGTGAGTAGTCTCTTCGATTTCTCCAGTTTTGTCTCCCGCTCTGCAACATGCACATGCTTTAAGAAGAGGCTAGCTTCCTTCGTGCACACTTGCTCGACATTCGCAATAAGATCTCCAGTTCTATGTGCAAGGGTAGCGGGTTTTTCCACATTCGTTTTCCTGCGCTTCACACGGCTTGCACTCGAAGTGTCCTCTCGTGCATGTGGGCTCTCGTCATATACCGGTGATTCCTTTACATCTGACTCTTCAACCGCCTCCTCATTCTCATCAAGTAACTCTGCGTCATCTTGTTGCATAGTAGTGTCAGCATCCGCATTACGATGATCTCTGGCCCCTGAACCTGTAGCACGATGTTTGCCAAACAACTCGCCCCAGATAGGATAGTATGGGAATGCCTTCCCCCTCAGCTGCATGAACCTGCTTTAGGTCTACAAGGCAAAATAAGAATGAAAACATAATGTGTTCATATAACAAGGAGTGGTATGTAAGCGACACCCGAATAATAATACCTTCTCAAGCTCACTCCACATGTCATCTGAATCCAAGACGGCTGAGTGTGTCACTTGATCAATCTCCACACCACTCATCTTCGAAAAATCATGAAGTAGTCGATATTGTCTTCCCCAAGTATGTAGTTGGTGCACAACGTTCTTCGCTGTTATGGTACTACCTTTCACGGAAGCCTGAAACTTCGCAGCAACTTTGGCATTAGCACCACGTTTCCATCCTTGCCCGAAACTTTGCAGCCTTCCATCCTTCGACAGCCAACTCTCTCAAAGTGTGGAGAAGAATTTTCTCTTCTTCCAGATTCAAATATACTTTCTTGCTTGTGACTGCCTCTGGAGATGTCTCAACCTTAATCTTCTTACCAGGACACTTATACGGTGCCTTCAAGCTAGACCTAGCTGACGAAGTAGGCTGGTTCATCTATTCAAATGGTTCAGATGTCACTTCCATGTCATCACCACACTTGCTCTGCGCATCCATGTTCGCTACAAAAACAAACATAGCAAAATACGTATGCTGTAAAGACAGACACACAATAAAGAAACATTAAAGCACATAGTATAATAGACGTAAAAACAGGACATCATCACATAGCAATGTCTTGTCATTATAATGATTAAGGAAATCCATCAAATTGTGAAAATAATGTCTTGACATTAAAATGATCATCTAGCTGCAGCTGTAACACGCTTATCCCAAAGCTCGCGCGCTAGGTTGTCCCTGAACTCGTTCCACCCTTGAGAAATTTGAACTGCCTCGACATGTTCCTCATTGTCGTCGTTCATACTGTTGTCTTGAGGACCGAGGAGGTGGTTTGATGCAGGATCTAATAGAGTATCCAACGGTGTCACAGACATGACAAAGTTGTGTAGCAAACCGCATGCAAGAATGATGTCACACTGAGTGTTAATGAGATAGAATGTTGGGCTACGTAGCACCGCAAAGCATTTTTTTCAAAATCCTAAACGCTTTCTCGATGACATTCCGTGCGGAAGCATGTCGTAGATTAAATAGTTCCTTATAGTTTGTGGGTCTACGGTTAGCACCGACCCACTCCTGATGGTGATACCTCGTCTGTCGGTACGACGTTAGAAAGTCGGTACGGTCCGCGTAGCCACTATCACACAAGTAATAGGTACCTGCACGCAACAAAAAGTGCTTGACTATTTATTAAAATTAAGATGATTTGTGCGAATCTCACAATATATTATAGATAGTTACCATTTTGGACAACCAATCCATTTGTGCGAGCCAGACCATCCCGCAAAACACGACCGTCGGCTGTCGATCCCTCCCATCCCACAAGCATGTATACAAACCTACCTTGAGTGTCGCAAACTCCTATCACATTTGTATCTAGGTACCCTTTTCTGGTCTGATACCTTGCTTGGTTTTCCGATGCAACGTGAATGGGAATGTATGTTCCGTCTAATGCCCCAACGCATCCATGTTTGAAGTATGCGCATTCATCAGTCACATATAGAAAATGTAAGATATAACTGTGCACGAAATAAATTACCTGAAAGCAGTTCCACCTCTTGTCAGTATTGGTCGCGTCAACAGGAGTGGGTTGGACTAATAGTCTAGAACGCAGTTTAAGCACATCCCGTAGAACATGATGGAATACTATGCTTATCGTTTGGCCGCTACGTTGGAAGTCAGATTGAAGGATTCTATTTTGCTGGTGGTGTGCAAGTGTACGCAAAAAAATAGCGACCTTCTCAGCTACGAACACGTACATGTCATCCTGTAACCCGAAGGCCTTGTAACACAGGCGTAGATTTTTGAAACACTCTCTGTTTGTATCTTGAGTAATCCGCTCCAGGAATGCCTAGCGCTCAGAAATCTTGTCAAGTACAAGATATTTTGGAGGTTCCAAATTATCACGTCTGCGCTTACGTCTAAGCAAACGAGCATATCTATCTGTCTCTTCATCCACTAACGATATAATAGCAGGCAAAGTTTCGACGACGACATAGGCAAATAGCAAGAAATTGATGGCATCCAAGACATACGGCATATCCCTATAGAGATCCATTGCACTAAAACCCATTGCGAAAGACGACGATTAAGTCTAAACATTGGACAAGCTAATAAACATGCCCGGGTTCGGTAAGAAAAAAAATACGTGCAACAAGTATCAACAAACCGAGGACCAATTGCTTCATAAAATCAGTTCTAAATTTGGTTCTTAAACTCTTAAAATTTGTTCTTGCCCACTATGCAGCAAGTATAAACTCCAGCTTAAAAACCAATAAACCGAGCAGTCTTGCACTCTCAAAAAAGCAGACAGGCGTGAGATAGCTAAACATTTTTCCAATCCATCTCTACTAATTGAGTGTGATTCAAGAGGCAGTCTAAATAGAAGTGTTCTCGCGTTCCTACTAGAATAATTAGAATCAGAATCAAGATTTGTTCTCTGCCTAATTGAATGCGAATTCATGAGTGGCTAAACGCGGGGCTGCGACTTCACTTTTTTTACAGACACTAACTGCACGGAACCCTAAAACAAAATCTAGGTTTACATATTCTAATGCTTAAACGGAACCCTAAGACAAATTCCCCAAACAAATCCCTAGCCACGAATTCAAATATAGCAAACGAACAAATGTGACCTGGGTTTAAACGGAAACAAACAAAATCGAACCAAAACTAGGTAAATGTGGCCACAAATGTACAAGGAACCCCGAAAACAACGAAGGTACACTAAAAAACGAAAAAATCAAACGCACACAAAAAACCCTAGCCACGAATGTACACGAAAACGAAGAACACAAACGTAAGATGAAAGATTTTACTCTGTGGGAACTGCGGATTCCTGTTGCGTCCGTATGAGTCGGCGCCACGATTGATAATTGCGTCGATATGAGGAGACGAGATTTGTCCGGACGAGATGGGTCGTTCTTCGCTAAAACATATGTATAAGAAGGGCATTTTGGTCTTTTTACAATGCTGGACAGAAGCGGGTTTTCGTAAACCCTAGTATGAAATTGGACTAAAAAAACGCCGATTGTCCCGATTCAAACCCTGCCCGAGGAGTTATCCAACGGGCAGCGGGAAATCAGATTTCGGGTACCAAACGTTGGTCAAAGTGGGTTACATGTCATTAACCATCTCCTTACCAACTTCAGACCGGATACCAAATGGACCCTATGGAGGAAATTTGCATCTCCATTATCATACCTGATGCAAAAAAGAGCTGAAAAGCTCCATGGACCAGGAAGCTTTAACCAAGCAAGACAAAGAATAAAAGTTATGATCTTTTCAGTTTTTGGAATTAATTTAATCTGGGAGCTGTCCGGAAATTTTTGAGCCAACCAAAGAATTTAACTAGAATCATGAAAGAGATTACAAGACAGTAGCCTGTCAAAGATCAATCCTGCAAGCGAGCGGCACATAGTATCAAACAGAGAACAAAACTTTGCCCCCTTTCACCCGTCACTACGAATAATCCCTGCAAGAACATATGCCATTTTTGAAACTATGAAACCGGTTTCTGTCACGAACCATGATTTATCGATTTACAATCTCAGAGATCAACTTCAAACAAGAATGGCAATCTTCACACACGCGTAGATTCTTGAAAATCCTGATTGTTTATCCAGGTCGTGTGTTAATGAGCCCCAATACCAAAGCCAGCCTCTCACTGTGACCAGACAGAACCTTCTCCTTTTCATCCTCCATGTCGAGCAGGACAACAGAGGTGTTGGGAACATAAACTTTCTGCCGCATATGCGTCAGGAGCTGCTTCCACGTTTTGGATATCTCCTCCCACTGTTGATGGCTCTCGTCTCCAGCCACAAACTCATGGACCCTCCCTTTTACGCTGATCCAACTTAAACCGAGCATCTTCTGGAGCCCCTGGCTTTTCATTAACTTTCTCACTTTTGCAGCATCCTACCACTTCTTGGGTATATGTTGTCCAGAACGACATAATAGCCATCGTTGAAGGATCAAGCTCGTGCATGTGTTCCATAGCTACTTGAGCCATTTCGACTTCTTGTTGACTTTGCATCCTACAAGAAATGCGCCCCATACAGCTGAATTCGACTTTATAGGCATCCGCATGATTAAGTCGTGGGCATCTTGTAGAAGCCTCGAGGCTTAACAGGTCCACTATGCAACCGGTGTGTTCAATACTGGGGTTGATCCCGTAATCTCTAGTCATACTAGTGAAAAATGCATACCCCTTCTTTACCATTCCCATATGACTACAAGTGTTTAAGAGTCCAATGAAAGTGACTCCCTTTGGCTTTATTCCTGTATGAAATTTTGAAGAAGAGTTCCAGAGCTTCTTCAGCTTTTCCATGAATTGCCTAGCCCTTGGATCATGGATGACCATGAAACAACTGTTCGCTCCTTCATGCCACCAAAACATTACAAGCGTCTTCCAAGTATCCACATTTCATATACATATCAATCAGTGTATTGCATATTTGGGCATTTCTCTTGAACCCACTCTTGTCAGAATACTCATGAATCCTAGTACCTAGTTCAAGTGCGCCAAGGTCAGCACAGGCTGCTAAACAGCAACCAGAGTCACCTCATTAAACTCCAAGCCCATTTTTTCCATCCTTCTATAAAGTTCAAGGCCTTCTTAGGCTTCCCACATTGAACCAACCCCGCAATCATGGCAGTCCATGACCTCACATTTCTCTCTGGCATTTGCAGAAACATGGCTATGCTGAATCAACATCTCCACTCTTCATTAGCTATGAGATCAGTGTATTCCAAGTGACAACATCTCGCTCTGGCATCTTATCGAACATTAGAATTGCATCGTCTATCTTCCCACAGGACGATACAAACCCACAATCATGTTTCCCAGAATTAGGTTTAATTGAAGCCCAAGTCTTTCGACATACGCATGAATGATTCTCCCATGGCAAAGATCATCTAATCGCACGCATGCCTTGAGAACAAAGGAGCAAGTATGACTATCTGGGTGCAAGTCATGGCTCCGTAACAACAAAATAGCATCAAATGGAGAATCACTTTCCGTAAAGGTCTCTTAAGCAACAATTCCACATGAAGGTTCGTGGCTTATCAGCTACCAGAAATATTTGTTGAGAATATTGGAAACTAGTAGTGAGGGCACATACCGAGGCTACACAAGACAGAGGGAGAGCTGAGGGAGGATTCCCAGTCTTGATCAAGAGGGTATGCACTAGTTGGAGCTCCAATGGCGAGTTAATAGAATGAAACAGTTCTTTTTATGAATTTCTACACGGGTTTCACGCAGGTCTTATAGATCTGTCTTTGCTCAATACTGAAGGAATGAATCATACAGAGTGTTGCAGCGGAGAGACTGCTAATCATAACCCTTTCTAAATGTTAAATAAATCTGATTTCAAACATCAGCAACTGCAAGACCTCTTGGCTCTGATTCAATTCAAGACTGCTAATCATAACCCTTTCTAAATGTTAAATAAATCTGATTTCAAACATCAGCAACTGCAAGACCTCTTGGCTCTGATTCAATTCAAGACTGCTAATCATAACCCTTTCTAAATGTTAAATAAATCTGATTTCAAACATCAGCAACTGCAAGACCTCTTGGCT
>JAOWBN010244470.1:868-11905 GCA_028565015.1 Pinguicula moranensis | reverse complement strand
GGGGACGCAACTTGCCGCTAGGCTAGACTGCAACTGATTCCATCTTTCTTCTCCATCTTTCTCTCAGTCCATAGGCGGATGCAAGGGGGGCTTGGCCGGGCCTTAGCCTGGCCTGCCCCCACCCCATACGAGTCAGCATTAATGCATTTGACAGGGGAATATCCCCGCAGCAAAAACGAATAATAAAATAAGTTATCAAGGCGCTATATTAATTGCCTTCCCCTACGGTTCTTGAAGTCTCTTGCTTGTGCCTTTTGGAATTTCTTGGTTTTTAGGTTTCTCTTTCACCTGCTTCCGGACTGAACTTGAGCTGTAAAAATAAAAATAATAATATATATAAATATTTTTTTATTAGATTATATATATATATTATAATCATAAAAGTTAATTTTCTAATATATTATGCCAAAAAAATACATCTTCATCCTATAAAATTTTATTTGCATCTCTAAAAAAAAATTATATTGCCCAAAAAAAATTTAGTCCCTATTATTTTTTTTTCTAGATCCGAACTTTTCAATCCCATTTCACATGATTCCCCAATCCCCTTCTTTCTCTCTGTCCCACCAAGTAATGGGCGAATTCGGAAGGCGTTATGTTAGCAACACCAAAGATGACATTAATGAGACTGCATCAAATAAAGCGGAAGTGCAAGATTTAAGAATGAAAGATGATGCATTTATCACTCACCACACGGGATTATTATGGCAACATTTAGTCTGTATCTTAATATAAACCCATGGATTGTACTGTAAACTGCAATAAAGAAAATAGAACATGTTCTTCAACCTACTTGACAGTCTTGCTCACTGTGCACACCCACACCACTGCAAATAATCGAACAAATCTCTTGCATATGCGTTGTTTTTGTTGTAGCGTAGCGAACGAGATGGCTCAATCGCCTATTTATTGATCATGTTTATTTCTTCATGTTTCTCTGATTTTCTTTCATTTTCTCTCATCCTTTCACAAGCTTTTCTTACTATTTTTGTTGTTATGCATCTCCCTCCAATAGCCAATCAGGTAAACTGCACACAGATGGCAAAGTCGTGGCGGTGGGCATGAAAAATTTTTAGTTTCTTTGTCACTTTTTCTTTAATTTACCCACATCTTGTCCCGCCCACGCCCTACTTCTCTTCCAAGCATTTTTAAGACTAAAATTAAAATACAACTCAACGAGAAGTAACCATACCAGCAGCACAGTAAGAGGTACTCGAAAGACTGAAGATAAAGAAAATAAATCTAACTGTTTTATATATTGGATTGAAAGAATCTGTAACAACCCGAAAGGATTTCTGGTTGCTAGCGTAAAGAACTTTGACATAAGGATTTGCAGATGAATATTGAGAGAATGAGAAGAAGAGATTTTGGAAAATAACAGAAGACTTTTCAGATAAGCGAGAAACTAGAAAGTGATTTCAAATACATCTTCATTCATATCTAAACACAACTCTCAACAATTAATTCACTAACACACTAACCCATCTTCCCACTAACACAAACACTAATTCACTAACACACTAATTAACTAACACTAATCCACTAACACACTAATTAACTGCTAATAACTAAAGGTTGGGTTGTTCCAGAATCCCATGTGAATTTTATGAGAAAGAAATGGTAGGTTAGTTTGATTTTGCTTGATATCGTAGTTAGTGAAGTGTCAACACAGAGGTATTGAGAAGTCTCGTTCATAACATTTAAGAAACTTGCAATGACGCAATACATATTGAATCGCAATGAAAATTGCCTCTTCGTATACTTACAAGGTAAGGTCGCGTACATCTGACCTGTCAGACCCCAACCTAGTTGGGAATATATTGGGTACGTTGTTGTTGTAAGAAACTTCAAAGGGGCATAGGTAAAGGAGGGGATGGGGCCATGGCCTCCAATTTTAGATTTTTTTTTTATTTGTATAAAAATATTTTGTCGTGATCCTTCCCAAAAAAAAATTCTGGTTCTGTCTCCACGTCGCGCTTGTAACCATTGTAATTTTAATCAATGTAACGCAAGGAACGAAGTTGAAGCTTTGATAGAGTAAATACACGAGAGAACCTAAAATGATACTCATCATGCTAATTACTTGTTTTGATCGGCTAATTGATTAGTTGAACTTAAATACTTAGGTAGAAAAAAATGAATTTAACTATTGAAGTCGAATAGTTACTTATATTTTCAAAATCAAACCAAACATCCCCAATAATTTTAGTCCTTAGTTTGGGGAGGATAGGATATACGCAGTTGTACCATCACCTCTCAAAAGAGATGAAGAGACGATTTCCATGGAGAATCCTCATTTGAGAGTAAAATAAATAAAAAATAAATAAAACAAACAAATATATAAAAATAGAAAATAAATTCATACCTAAATAAATAAATAAATATTATCTAGCCACTAGTCTATTCTACCTCCATCTATCCAAAATCCAACAATCATAAGTTTTTTTTGATAAGTAATAAGGGTATCAGATTTCTCAGACCACAGTATCGAGGTATCCTTTGGGCCCAGGGGCCCGCCGACTAATCCCCACAGATATCAGCGAAATTCCCCACTCGGGGGACTCGATCCCCAGACCTCTCTAGGCAAGCCCTGAGAAGTCGGGGGTTGCAGCTTGCCGCTAGGACAGACTGCAACTTATTATTCCTGGAATATTACGCATGATTACCTGAATGCCGTTTGGCGATCCATCGGACGTTAGAACTCGGAACTCCGATTCCGTTTGCGTTATATGCTTCTGCCGGAATATCCTCACGGCGGCGATTCTCGGCGCCTCATTCAACAAAAACAGTTTGTACGAATTGGAATCCAAGGGTGTATTCAGAAAGAGATCACAATTCTCGTAAACCTTGAGAATCCTCTCGACGATGGAGGGTCCCGTGAGCTCGAACCTCCTGGCCCCACCCACCAAACATACCGCTATTCGTGACCTATTTAACGGGTTCACGACGACCCGACCGTCGCCGGAGCTATTCAACCCGCTCCCAGCCCGATCATCGGGATAAACAGAACCACCGCCGCCGGCGCTGCGGCCGCCGAACAGGAATTCGAACTGGACGAAATTCGGGAGCGAGAAGAAAGGAGAAGGGGATGAGAAGTAGGATCCAGAAATCAAAACGTATGTGATAAAGGTGATGCAAACGATGACGAGGAGGAGGAACCGGAAATCGAGATCCGAGACCCGTTTTGGTAACCGGGTCGTCAGAATCCTCATCGGGATTTTCGTTTAAGAAATTTTTTCTCTTCAACTCTCTAATTAAAGGCCTTTTGAAATATCAAACTCGTAGATCAATAGGGTTTTAATGGTGAGAGATAGAGAGAACACTGTGCGATTCTGGATTTTGTGTGTGTTTACTCTTACGTGTGTGTTTTTTTCCTAAAAAGGTGGCGCAGTGGAGAAGACGAAAGCAGTTTTGAATTAGTCGAATGCCCTGCAAACAAACAAGTCATACGAAACACGAGATTTTGTGTGTTATTTTTTCAGTTATTTTGCAAATCTTTTCCAGTATTATCTCCATGTCATACTCTACTTTTAAGATTCCTATTTCGGGAAATTTGGATTGCTTTGAATTCAAGCCAAATCATGACATTTGACTTCCGATACAATTAAGAGGGTGTTTTGCGTATACCTTCTTAGGCCTATAATTGGGTTATAATAATTTTTTTTTGAAAAAATAAAGAGTTATTTTTTGAAAAAATGTGCTTATAATTGGATTATAATTTTAAGAAGGCTGCGCAAAACAGGGCCTAAGGCAAAGAAGCACAACTTAGATGAATGCTTCTCTTCATAAAAGATAGGAGGTTCAAGTTACAAGGGGTGAGTAGGAAACCACTATTATTGTAATGCCTTGGACTTGTTCTTGTTGCGTTTAAACCTATTGGATTGAATGAAAACTAAGACCTATCAACACCGTTTCTTTTACCGAGGTTCTATCAAGCAAAAAAGATCCTACATACCTCCTCATTAACCTCTATTGGAATAAATCGATAATTATGGTATAATTATTGATAAACATAGATCAACTCCTAATTTATCCATTTCCTAATTTTAAGAAATTCGTGAGGGAGTGAGAAACTGTCTCTCCCTCCCTATTTAAGGGGTACATAGAATTATTCTGGAGAAAACATAAAATAATTCATAAATCCATGCGTTGAGAACCACACAAATACATATTCTTTTAGATTGCTGCCTCACTACTTTCGAGGAAGAGATTTGAGTTGTGGAATCATATGGGGACTCTAGTAACCTCCCATTATTCATGTTCGTATCATATTCGACCGAAAAATAAGGTTCTATCACACTTTCGCACCAATAAAGGCAACGACTCTATTTCAATCTACAGTGGTACCAGAGCTAAATTCGTTCTTAATTATGCTCATCAATTATTCATTAATCTGCTTTAAATTCAAATTTTCTAAATTACATAATTATTTGTTAATATGTATTTAAATTCAATTTTTTTCA
This sequence comes from Pinguicula moranensis, assembly GCA_028565015.1. Lineage (NCBI taxonomy): Eukaryota > Viridiplantae > Streptophyta > Magnoliopsida > Lamiales > Lentibulariaceae > Pinguicula > Pinguicula moranensis. The sequence continues at coordinate 7,442 of JAOWBN010244470.1, read as the reverse complement.
ATTTTACCCCAAATCCCGCATTTGACTGTCGTCGTCACTGTTTGACCAGGGAATTGCTGCCGGTCCGCTCCACCAATGGAGAAATCGAGGGGCATCATAGTGAAGCCAATTTCTTATTGAACAAAAGCCCCAAGGTTCCGAAGATTATTTGTTGCCGGAGTTAAGCTAATGTCGCTGGAAACATTTTGTGCAAACCCTAGCGCCGTCGTGGCTTGCCGGGACAATTCCCATTGATTCTGAAGACGGATTTTACAATCCAAAATACCTACATGAAGTTTGTTTAGTGGGGGAACAAAGCCCTATGGGTGCCATTGTCCAATTTGGCCGTCGAAGCTTCTGCACGTGCGTGGGAAAATAGGTGTGATTTTGGTGTTCGGATTTTTTGTGGTTTTCTGCGAAAAATAGTGTTTCCGGTAAGATCTGAAGAGGTGAAACGATTATGTTCATTTGTTTTGTGATTTTCTGGTTAGGATTTTATTCAAAATATTTTTTTAACTACGTGTTAATATTTTATTCTTAACTATATGTCAATAATTTAATTTTTCTTAAATTATAGATTAACTATGGGTTAATTATTATTCTTGAATATTTTAAAATATTAAATTAATTGTACATTAGATTAATTGTGTGTTAGTAAGATAATTAATAATCATTCAGAATTATGTTAACATGCGTTATTTATTCTAAAATTTTCACTTAACTATGCATTAATATATGTTGACAAATATTCTTAACCTTTTTGTTAACTATGTATTAACAATTTCTTGAATAATTATACGTTAATTATTCTATTTTAGAATATTTTAGTTATTCTGGACATTATTTATTTAAATATGTGTTAATTATTAACCATGTATTAATCAAAATAATATTTTAGTATTTTGATTTTTTTCTTAACTACATGTTAATAATTTCTTGTTGATAATTTTTTTTTTTGGTAAGCCAAATTCATTCATGAAAAATCTTTACAGCAATTACAAAAGAATTGAGTGACAAAATAACAAAACAGCGCAGCAGGTCATGCACACCCCCAAGCTACTAGCCTATATGAAACTAGATCTGAGATCATTGTCTTCTCATCATACTTCCCATCTGGTATAGCTAAGGGTGATCTAGTACACGGCTCACCTAGCGTCATAGTATTAAAATTTCTTGGTGATAATTATGTGTTAATTATTTTATTTTAGAAATTTTAGTTATTTTGAATATTTAACTATGTATTAAAATTTTGTAAATGAGTTTTACGAACATAAGTATGTGTTATATTTAAAAACTTATGAGTTAATTAGAATAAAATTTTAGCTTCTTTTATTAACTATGTGTTAATAAATTTAATATGTTAAATATGTATTTTATTTTGCCTTCACTGGTAATTATATGTTAGTTACCATGTCAAAAGAAGGTTCGCAACAATTGTACTCTTGAATGACTATTTAGTGTTGGTTTTTAAGTGAGACTTGCATGATTCCATCAGATATCTGAGCCCTCACGTGGAATAGTGAGCACTATCTAGAAGGTTGGTTTTTAAGTGGGACTGTTGTGACCCCAATAGCTACTTAGGTGCTTACTGAATTGGTCAGGCTTCTTATGTTGAATATTTTAACTACGTGTTAATATAAATTATTACATGTTAACAAATTAATTGTCCTAATTAGTTTAGCAGTAATTCTTTTTTGTGAATTAGTTTCATTTCATGATGATTAAATTTTCTTCAAATATTTTGATTATATCGCATGTGACGATTCTGAACATAGCAAAAAATTTTAACGTGTTGTATGATCAAAGTTTTTTTTATGAAAATTTAATTTAATTTGTGCCTAATGTCCTTCAATTTTTTTTGAAATTGTAAATATGTCACCCCCAGTATGATTAATGAGCTCTCTTCCAATGATAAGTTCAATGGAATGAACTATGACATCTGGCACAGGAAGATTTAGTACCTCTTGAATGAGAAATATCTCTTGGAGCACATTACTACTAGAATGGTTGAACGCGAAAAACCAAGTAATCTGGAAAATTCGAAAAATAAGAGGTAGAAGGCCGCTTATGATTAATGGTTCAAGAAGGATCGTTCTACTCACTATACTATGTTGTACTGCATAAATGATGACTCGATTGGACAATTCAAGATACATTCCACAACTAAGGCAATGTGGGATAGCCTTAGGGCAACGTTTGGGCAGACATCAGCTACACAGCTTTGTACTTTGAATGTAAATTGGCTACAGTATAAGATCGATTCGAGTCGACCTGTGCTTGAACACATTCGCACCATGACTACAATGTTACGTAACCTTAAGGTTGGAGGAATTGAGATCTCTGAGCATGAATAAGTCAATAATGCGATTCGTTCACTACCTGATGACTGAGAGGATAGTTGTTGGACTCCATTTAAGACTTTGATATCCCATAATGCGAGTATCAAGACATTTTCAGACATAGATAAGCATGTGGAACTGGAGGATGAACGCTTGAGAGCGTCAGGATACTCTGCCAAAGTTTCTGCTGCTCGAGGGGAAAATCCTAAGAGAAACAAAAACTATGGAAATCCAACTAAGAAACCTCAACGTCCTTCTCCTCGAAAATTTTCTCCCAAAAGGAAAATTACTAAGCAACCAAAGGCCTAGGGCCCCATGGATTTGGCACGTGTGACGTGCTATAATTGTGGAAATAAAGGATACTACTCTTGAGATTGTTCCGAGCCAAAGAAGGTATCTTATTTTTCCACGTTCTCCAAAGTATGCGTTTGCTCCTATGCATAAGTTACTAATTTCTTTCCAAGATGGATTGTTAATTCAAGAGTGAGGCAGCACGTAGTTAATGACTGAGCTGTGTTTGTTGAGTTCCATTGTTGTGGCAAGGGATCACGTAGCGTTACTATAGGGAACGATAGTGAAGAGATGTCATTGAGATTGACACCTACAACTCCAGCTCTGTGGTGAAAACAAACTGCTGTTGCATGATACTATTTATGTGCCAAGAGTACGATGTTGTTTAATTTCTGTTGTTTCGTTTAATTTTAGCCCTAAAGGATTAAAAATTGAGTATGGTGATGATATGTTTGGTCATGGTTCTTATAAACATGGATTTTGTGTTCTTGGCTTAGATGACATTTATGATAATAATAGTTCATCGCTTCCTTTAGCTTCAAATGCAGATAATTTTTTTGAATCTGTTAAATTTCATGCTAGGCTTGGTCACATTGGTCAAGACAGATTAAATAGACTTGCTAAGGAAGGTATATTAAACCAACTTACTAAGGCTAAGTTATCTGTGTATAAACCTTACTTAGCTGGAAAAGCTAGCAGGAAGCCTTGTGGTAAAGCTTCTAGAGCATCAAAACCTTTGAATTTAATCCATTTGGATATTTTTGGGGCCACAAATGTGAAAGAACGTCATGGGATTCATATTTCATCACTTTTTATAGATGACTATTCAAGTTTTGGACAAGTGTATTAATTATCTCATTATTATGAAGCACTTGATGTGTTCAAACGCTATATAGCGGAAGTAGAACCAATTGGATCGAAAGTTAAGACTTTTCGTACCGATCATAGTCATGAATACCTTTATGATCAAAGGGTATTATGATGAAAAGGGCATAATGAGACAACTTATGATTCCTCATACTCCGCAACAAAATGGTGTTGCAGAACAAAGGAATCGCACCTTGCTGACATGGTTAGGTTGATGATGGCACAAGCCAATCTTCCTATCAGTTTTTGGTTAGATGCGTTGCTTACGATAACCTAGATCCTCAACAAAGTATTAGCAAAGTGTATTCACCACTCCATATGAGTTATGAAATGGAAGAAGTCCACTTTGGACCACAGGGTTCAGCGGGCTATGTGAACAACCCAACCTACAAGCATGGAAAACTTGGTTCAAGAGCATCCAAGAAGGAGTTCATCAGATACTCCGAACATTCAAAAGAACGTGTAATGTTCGGAAAATACCCGAATGAAGGCATGACTGAAATAGCAGCCAAATATTAAATTTCTAGAGGATTAGTTCTCAACTATCAGTGAAATGAAACATGACAGTAAGTTGTATGAGTTGCAACAAGACTTGCCACTATCTCTTGGTGAGGGGGAGAGTTTGTCCCGCCAAGTCATCTAGGATAGTGTACCCCCACTAGATCATGGTGAAAACTTGCCAAACGATGAGGATCAACATGAAAGAGGGGTAAGTCCCCAACCTTTCGTATCCATGGATGAGATTGGTTCTCAAACCATAGGCAATGATGATGTGATTGTTGGATCTACGGCTCCGATTTCTAAAATTTCCGGAAACTTTCAAATCCGGAACCAAGGTGAAATCGAGCCAAACAAGTGTTGATTCGTGTATTAGGAGTTGTGGGATAGCCATTGCTTACCTGGAGTCGCCGGAGCCACCGAAAGCCGCCGGAAATCGGTCGAACCAGCTCGAACACGATCGGATTTTCGGACTGGATTCGGAGCACGTGAGGTCCCAAAGTAGAAACCCTCTACCCGGAGCACTCCCTGGGAAAACCGAAGCGGCTGCTAGACCGGAAACCGGCGAAGAAACGACGAGATTCGGTCGGGAAATATTTCGGTCTCTTATTCTTTCTCACGCGACTTCTATCATTATGATCATGAACTTGTGATATGGGTGACCAAACGGTAAACGAGGCTATTATCGTTACCGTACTATTTTTTAATAATAATTATTTTTTATTATTGTTACCGTAGTGGAATAACGAAAATCGTATTGTTATGATATTGCGGTAAACGATACGATAATGGTATTTTTTACCATTTTTTCTTATTCGCTCAAAGAGCATTAAAGATTATTTAAATTTTATTCTATTATTTTTTTATTTAAAAAATTGACAATATAATATTTGTTATTTTATTTATAATTAATTTTTAAATACCTATAACACCGTAGTTCGTACAAATATGATAAAATATGATCAATCAATAAACACCATAAATAAGTTTAAATAAGTAGTAACAACCCTATTACCACATCAAGTTCAATTTCTATTCAATGAACAATAAACCCTAGTCTAGAAAGGCGTTTTCACGTTAAAGACAATAAGACGTTAAAGACAATAATGAAAATTTTTCATTGTTTTATCCGAAAGAATAACTGAATAATAAATTTTTGGTTTAAGAATTTTATTTTAAACGGTTTTTACCGTTTTTATAATGGTAAAAATTGTTACCGTTTTTATAATGGTAAAAATTGTTACCGTACCATTTTTTAACGATAATGTAATATTAAAATCGTTATCATTCAGTATTATCCAAATACCGTTAATTTACGGTAATACTGTAACAGTCGGACTAATCTGTTGATATTCTTTGGATGTAAATTAGCAGTATGATCTTAAGAAAGCCTGTTGGAATTCCGCTTCATAACTTGAAAAGGGCGTCACATACTGTGGGACTTATTGCGAAAAGGACTTCACATACTCTGATAAGCCTATCATCAAATGGCTTCTTTCTTAAATGGCCTATCAACCTTGGTCTCATTATAGGATTAGGAAGTATATAAACTTTCTATTAATTACTGTATTCATCATCCAAATATTTAAAAATTTTAAGAATTTGACTCATTCTTCTGAAAATTTGTGATGATATTAGTCTTTAGTTTTTGGCAAAAATGAGAATTTTCGATTATTTATCATCATAAGCATTTTTTTAACAAATGTAGCTTATAAAAAAAAGTATTTTTTTAACAAATATGCACTATAAGAATGTTAGATATGTCATTGTGAGATGCAAGGGGTAACGGGCCGGGTGGATGGGCCGGGACGAGGGGGTCACCCCATCACTCATGTAAATTAAATTTTTGTTCCAGAAATTATATAAATATTTCATTAATTACCATCTGAAATATTTTTTAGTTTTTCAAAAAATCTAAAAATTTGATTAATATTTCTCTGAATTTATGATGGTTAGTCTTCATTTTTTTTGCGAAAATGAGTAATTTTATCTATTTATAATCATAATATTTTTTTTCTCAAATATGTGTATTAGAAAAAAAAATTAGATAGGCCAACGTGAGGGTTAAGGGGTCTGAGTGGATGGGCAATGACAAGGGGGTTACCATAATTACTATCCACGTAAATGAATTTTTTGCCCTAAAAATTATATAAATCTTTTATTAATCACCATCCGAAATATTTTTCAGATCTGTCAAAAATCTAAAAATTGGACTAATATTTTTCAAATTTTGTGATAGTTAGTCTTCAATTTTTGACGAAAATGAACATTTTGACTATTTATCATCACATACATTTTTTTTCTTTCTTAAATGTGCATTAACAATACAAGATAGGCTATCGTAAGGCGTAAGTGGTAAAGGGCAGGGCAAATGGGCCAAAAATAGGGGGTCACCCCACCGCCACGTAAATTGAATTTTTGTCCAAGAAATTATATAAATCTTTCATTAATCACAATCCAAAATATTTTTCAAAATTTTCATATATATGAAAATTTGATAATTTTTTCTCAAAAATTGTGATTTATTTTTTTGAGAAAATAAACAATTCGACTATTTATTATGACAAACATATTTTTTTTCCCAAATATGTGAATTAGGA